>CAAKHF010008287.1:6109-27730 GCA_901007745.1 Hippocampus kuda
TAATATAAAAAAAAAAAAAAAAAAAAAAAAAAAAAAAAAAGAAAGTCTCCCTTCACTTTAATCACAAGTGATGGCACACGTAGCGATGCTGAGTCATTAGAATAAGTGGGAAAATGATTTATGACTCATTTGGAAAGCGACACAAATAGATTAGCATCACTTTGAGACGTGTCTTCAGTCAATTTTCATCTCGTTTTCATCAGATATGAATTGAAAGTCCAATATTGCCGATTAAACCGCGCATGATGGATGTCCGAGTTCAAGTCGGGTCGCTGCAATAACAAAACGCACGGGTATGAGTTCCGCTTGCGTTCACTCATGACAAACTGCCGCTTAGCAATTATATGAGGGAATTAAATATTACACCCTCTTAATTCGAAAACCGACCGGTGTAGAGTTGATGTAATTGAATGTGAAGTCATTAGCCAGGATGATAGAGGGAGGCAGGTGCCCTTCACATTTACTTCCATGCTGGAAACGATCCGTTCATTTTTTTTCGGAAGCACAATGATGGACGACGACTTCATCTGGCAACAACACGGTTCATCCATCACCGTAATGTATTTGGCTAATACTGATGTGCCCTTTGGAAAAAAAAAAAAAAAAGATGATATGATCCCGGAGACATCATCTTTATGTATGCTTACGGTTGTTCCTGAGTGACTTTGAATGCTTGAAAACACAATTGAAGCCTTGATTGTGTTTGTGGGGTCAATCGTGCCTTCATACTCGCAATATCTCCAGCTATGCCCGAGGTCTGTCCCTGGTTGTCATAGTAACACAATGTCTTATTTGGTCCGCGCGCCCTGCAGCAAGGGGGGCACCAGGATGAGCAATGGCTCATTTTCATGTGACGCGAACGCCGTCGGAAACGCGCAGGTTGCAACAGGGGCTGTATTCACGAGGAGCTGCAGGGTAGTTGAGGCAAATCCGAGCAGGGAACTATTTTAATTGATGGGAACAATTGCGTCATGCATCTCTTTGAACGCAGAATACATTTCAGGGTACGAGCGTCACATCTAGAGCGAGCAGATGTCACCAGCTGTCTAAGTGCTTCTTTTGAAAACTGAAAACGTACGCGGCTTATTCAGCTTTCTGTCACTCCAAGTCTCAACTAGAAGCACAATACAGTTTAGCTGCTAAGTGTTGGAGTTTTACCTTGTCTTTTTATGATCCTGAAGCATGAGTGAAAGGATTGTACTTCTTATGACTACTGTATATTCGTCACCATAATCGTCTAAGAATAACGAGGTTTGCAAAGAAGAGGTCATTGATTGATTTGTCCCGTGACTACAATCGGACAAGAAGAATGTTGCGCTGTGACTTCCTGGCCAGGGAGGGGAGCTGCTGACTCCCTGATGGAAAAGACCACAGCCCGGCTGTGAAATATCCAACGTTATCCCAAACCACAGCCGTTAATCCATACTATCATTGATCACAGGTCAGAGCGGGCACTCTTGTCGAAGCGCAAAATAAAGTCCCACTTGATCAAAAACTATCACGGAAGACACTTTGAAAAGACATTGTGTGTATGTGTAAGTCTACTACTGGAACACATGCACCTGCGCAGTACATCTGATTATTATTACAAGAAGTCGAGTGCAAAAAAAAAAAAAAAGGATTTTGTTTCTTTCCCCCGGCTGTGACGGCAATACGTGTTTAATGAGCAGCTTAGCTGTAAGATGTTTTTGTTGTAAGAGGTTCATGATCCAGCTTTGCAGCCTCCTTCATCTCTTTTTCTTCATATAATATGGATGTTTTGTTCCATAACTGGAAGTGTTTGGACATTGACTGTTTTCCTCGAAGCACTTAGGCAATTGATTTGAATTAAAACAACCAAAAGATTGACTCATGAAAGTGCAGGAACGTCCCCCGAGCCCCTCAAGTGCTGTTGAAGTATCCTTGGGCAAAGATAATGAAGCCACAATTATCCCCAATGCGGTCATCAATTTGTTCGAATGAGTGATTAACTTTTCATTGATATATGATCTTGTGCCGAAACCTATGTAGGTGAATGCACATTGAAAAAAAAATTATGTAAAAACAGTCGACCATTTATCCTGATTAAGTGGCTCTTATGACATCCGAGGGCTCTATTTTTGTAGACTGTACATCTGCGCCATGGCTCAAATGCCGGCGATTCCCGATTTTTGTATTCGCCTTGCCATGCGTTGACCAGTTTGGTTGCAGAACATCTGCTCAGACCAGGTCTTTTATGTTTTTGAAATCATCCCACACCTATGGTGGCCACACAAATCATCGGGGTGGTGGGTGGTTTCCAACTGTCAACTTCATGGTGCAGATGCGCTTCCGCGAGACTCTAGTGCCCGAGTAGCATGCCACATTCAAAAGGAATCAAAGGATAAGCGTCGATTGACCATGACTATAATTGTCTGTGACCACTCCCACAGCAGCGCAACCCCCCCCCCTCCCCACCACTTCCAAATCCACCATCTTGCGCTGGTCTGCAAAATGACCAACATCTAACCCACCTCTGCACACAGTTATGCCAAGTTACGTGCAGGATTGACAACGGTCATGAAAATACAGCCCAAGCAGCGACAACTGATTGCTGGCTGACCTTTGCCAGCGGAAGTATATGCACATGCTCTATGTTGAAGTGTGTGAGCGTGTGTTTGCGTGAAGCCTGGGCTACAGAGGACGCCGCGCGGCAGTTTTGACCACATATGCATCCGACATCCGCAAAGAGGCAGAGGGCCGTGCGGGCAAACTGTCAAACTGTTTTATGGGTGGTTGAAAAATGACTTGGTCGCACAGCAGCTACGATGCGTCCATAAAGTCTAACTGTGGACCCAACACCAGCATATTGTCTGCGGTTAAATCAGATCATGCCCGAGCCGTTTTTGTCTTCAGTAGCATCCGTTTGCAAAAAAAAAAAAAAAAAAAGAGCCACTGAGCTGGGCCAAAATGTGTTATTCCTTGCCGCATTTTCTGACCCAATAAACACTCCAGTCTGGCAGTGGGCAAGCCCTTTCTTTTCCCCTTCAATTCCTAATTTGTCACTGTCTGTCTGCACGCCCTACAGCAGTTCCAATGTGTTATATTTGGTGAGTTATTGGGGAAATGAGCCTGTGAGGTTTCCTGATTGAATACATTTTATGCTCTGTTGGTTTGCAATACAATCCTCAGCACGCCGGTGCCGTTTGCTTCCAGTGCAGAATCATGTCACAGTTACTTTGCATTTGTCACTGTTAAAAGACGGACAATTTGTTCATTATCGTAGACACACATTCAAAACAACAAAAATGACCATGATGTGCACTCATCGCTTTGCTGCTCACGAGAATGAAGTATGGTGGCCTAGAGGGTCAAAATACATAATTCATTAGGCGTAAGTGTTTAATCAGTCGCACGCAGAGTTACAGTAATGCATAAGTAGTAGTGCATAATTTAGCGCGAGACTCAAATTGAAAATCAAACATCCCCTCACGTGAGTCTGCGTTATTTATTTATTTTGCATTTGTCATACTTTTATATCACTTAAATGTGTGTAAAAAAAAAAGGGTCTACCGTGCATCACACTACAGAAGCATTGAGGAAAACACACACAGGAATACATTTTACATTAGATTGTGAAGAGACCAGTTGGGATTTTATCTTGGCTGTGACCCATGTTTGTCCCTTTTTTTTTTTTTTTTTGTAAAAATGCCACTCTGCATGAACTAACAAGCTTACAAAACACAAATATGTTGTAGTGACTAATAGGCTGCAGTCGCTTTATTTAGCTACAATAAATATGGCTATGCAATCAATACCTATTGGACCGTGCCAATCAAAACTGAACATTATTATTTCTGTAAAGGCCTTTTATTACTGTATTCATTTTTCACGCAGGTATTGTGTCGGATCTCTCGAGAGTGTGGAGCTGTATTTCGTCTCTTAGACTATAGTGATGCAGTGTATAGTGGTCCTTTACTTTTTTATTTTATTTTCTTTCTTTTTTTTTTTGTATGAAACACTTGACAAAACATGTTTCCTCGCTCTCCTCCAGTGATTTTTCTCACCCCACCTCTCTCTCGCTCCACACTGGCAGTATAGCGCTATTAGCCTCAGCATCAGAACAGCATCCCGGCTTCATCTCCAACTAATGGGAAATAACTCTCCTGCTGCCATCTTCCGTTTTTTTTTCCCTCCTCCTCCTCTTCCTCCTCCTCCTCCTCCTCCTCCTCATCTTTCACTCTTCTCTGTTGCATGCTGATTTATTGAGTTAACAACCAAGCAGCCATCAGCAGTCACGCTGTGGGTGGAAGACAGTCAAAGAAACTCAATGAGAGGTGACGCCAGCGGTGGTTTAATCAGGACTTGAAAGCCAGCTGAGATCTCATCGGAGGGACGGAAAGGGAAGCCACGGCAGAAGCAAAGTGCATTTGGAAGAAGCTCTTGCAACAAGCATGACAGACAAGACGCCACGCAGGAAGAAGATGAGTTTTTCCAGGAAGCCGGATGGAGGCTCTTTCGTGTGACAAGTGCCCCCGGGCGTAACGATTTTTCGATGGCTGCCACGGTATTGTGACCTCTTTGGTGTTGCAGCACCACTTAGTCAAGTTTTGGCGAGGGTCCGAACAGCCAGCGGTCACGGATGCTCGGGGGCGGCCGCCCTGACCCTGACCCCGCCGCGGTGAGTCGCTGCTGAGGACCATGGTCCTACCATTGCTGCTCAAGCTCCTCAACATCTTCCTGCGCCAGTCGACCTTCGCTAAAGCCCTCGCCGCCGATCGGATCCCAAGTTCCTGCTGTCCGCCCGCCGTAATGCCACGCCCGCCCGGCTTGCCAATCTCATGTCGCCGTGGGTGGGAGGCGAGAGAGCGCCCTCCGCGTCTGCCCACCGAAGGGAGAGAGGTGAGAAAGAGGCAAGGGGGGGGGCAGAACAAGGAAATTCGACTTGTTTGATTGAAGAAGTTTGGACGCCAACTGAATGTACTGTATTGTCTCCGCACCGTTTTTTATTACCTAAAGTGAGTGCATAGAAATGTGTCGCTTTATGGATTTGGAGATGCTCAATCATCATTAATAAAATGCTTCTTGTTTTTCTTCCATCGAGCTGCATTCATTTTTTTTTTTCAATCATATTCATGCCGTTAAAAAATAAGACCTTGGCCATGTTCAGCGGAGGCAGCCCATCTGTCAGGTTTTCGACGAAACAAAAATAAGCAAAACACATTTACAGCAGGCATTACTTTGAATGCTTTGCTAGTTGGATGTGTTTTGCTTGAAACGCTGATCTTGGTCCCTCTCTTATTGCTGCTGCTGGTTTCTTCCCTGCAATTTCTGCAGGCCTTATCGAGTCACTTTCTATCACATCATCTTAACCAGCAGGACATAGGGGCAATATATGAGAAGCCACTGTCCTATATTTGGTGTTTCTATTAACTCATTCAGTACCAGCCAATTCTAGACCAAGTCTGAAAAGACGTCTAAAAACGTCTTTGGGAGTGAATGAGTTAACAGGAGCAGCATTAGTGCACTGAGCTGATTTCCGAGCAATAAATATCAACGGGACAGTATTAGATTTCCATTTAAAAGGGTGTAAATGTGCAGTCATTGACAGGTTCATCATAAGGGCCATATTTCATCAGTAACAAATGTCGATGAAGACATGAGGTGTACTTCCTGATCACCACTGAAGTGAAATCGCTTTCAACCAAGCAATTACAGTTTTGGTCCACTTCATTACACGACTTTTCTTTTTTTCTTTTTCCACAACAATGTTGCAAACTTGTTCAACTTTTTGCTTGGTTTGTTGCAGTCAGTTAAAAGCTGCTTAAGATGCCAATTATACACAGTGGTTGTATTTGTTTTGCAACAAAAGCAACAATTGAGCTGACGTTTTGGTTGCGTATGTTGTTTCAGCTTCATATTTGTCCCCCGGCTGTTTTAGTAGTGCAGCCCTGTTTGACAGTCTTCGGCTGCCAATAGATTTGTTGTGATTGCAATGCTATAATGACTGTACACAGAAATTTCACCCAAAATACGTTTGTACGCCTGTTTGTGAGTTAGTATGCTACTTCCTGGTTCAGGGAGGGTAATGATCACTTGTATGGTCCTTTCCATCTGACTCAATTTGACTTCAAATTTGTTCTGCTGTCACACTGACTGCTCTGGAAAAAAAGTCAGGAAATTGGACTTTTGAGTGAGTGTAGCTAATACTAAGCATCTTGGCATCGGTTTTGTCCATATGATTTATATGAAAAAAGTGTTGACGATCGCTAACGTTTAAAGATACATCGAGTACAAACAAGACCATTTGGGTTGCAGCTTCCTGTCTGGGAAACGACTCGAGTCAAGGATCAGCTGTCAAATAAAGAGCACATTGTATATATATATATATATATATATATATATATATATATATATATATATATGCATGGTTTGTAGTCGTGACACTGACTAGCATTTCATAACTCCAGTTTTGGCTTAGTCTCGGCTGCTTTCTTCTTTTCGCTCTGATCCTCTGTTCCTCCCACACAGCTTTCAGACTGGCCCTGTATGACACCTGAAAGCCCCCTCAGCTTTCAATGTACCTGCTTCCTCTGTTTAAAGTTACGCAACAGTTTGGCAAACCTCGAAATAGGACACAACCATTGCATGAAATTGCCTTCGCTCCTCTTTCTTTTCGAGGCAATTAAAATCCACCCTCACAAATCTGCAGGATCTCATGACTACATGAGCAATATCTTTTTTGTGTGTGTGTGTGTGTGTGTGCGTGCGCGTGCAAACGGTTGTAAACCAGAAACATTTTTCATTGCTAGTTTACAGTATGCATTTATGTATTATAGCCTATATATAACACTATGAGTAATGTCGAAGCGGGTCCGCTAATACAGCTCACTTAAACAGGTGACCCAGGGTCACCGTGACAACAGCAAATGTGCTCATCTCTTTATTATAAAATGGTGAAGCATGAACTGTTGTTTTAAATTAAAATAAAAATTAGCGGGTTCATGATTTGTGTGTCTTTATCGCCGTTCTAAGGCTGAGTACGCAACATCACGATAATCTAAGAGATTATTCTGACCGATTATCTTGTGGTGTGGGGTTCAGAGGAGTTTTCCCTTATCGATCAGCTTTGGAACCGCGTATGTATAAAACGACGTTGGGATCGTTTCTCCTTGGAGTGTCCGTTACTCCCATCGTTTTTGGTCAAAGCAAAACCACAAGACGTAAGGCGGTCATGAACAGGAAATAACCATATAACGTATAAAACCTTGCGTGGACTGTACGTTCCTCTACGGGCTCCACGCAGCTGCCTCTTTGATTCGAGTGGCCTGATTCCATCGTTGGAATGTTAATGCATGATGGCATCCCCCCGATCACATGCAGCTCCCTTTTCACAAGCCCTGTGAACTGAAGCCATAGCTCTGTGTCATCAAGTCTCATCAATATTGCACCGCAATATTGTCGACCGCAAATGGAGAAATACAATGCTCAACGCAATTTTTCACCCCCCCCCCAACACGTCTTTAAATCCCCCTTACAGGTTCTTGTTGAACTGCATTTTGGGTTTTAAGACCACCCTCCGACTAGGTCCAATACGCGACGATTGCACTTTCCCTGCAAGCGAGTGAGAGGAGATTTAAAAACTTAAGATGAAGCGCCGACTCAGAAGTCTCTGTGTTTTGTAGATTAACACTTCAATGCACGTGTGTGAGTGTGTGTCAGCAGCCTCCCCACGATGTCAGTGGCCCTACAGCAGTTATTAGCGTTTCACTGCCGCTTTAAGATTTTAAGCCTTGCTATCATGGAGAGGGTGAAAGAGAGGCCCCGGCTCAGTAGGGGTTAAAATGTGAGGCAGTGAGATCTTGGAACAGATTCAGAAAGGCGATGGCGGAGACATGCTGAGAAAAAAAAATAATACATCTGTAGAAAGAATTGGAGAAGGGACCTGTGGTGAGTTAGATAGAGGGAGAGGCATCAAGGCTGAGCAAATGTGTTCCTTTGTTACGCCTTCAAGAGAACTGTCGGGGCCGGAGAGGAAAAAGGTCAGCCACAAAGGCAATTGAGGTGGCAGGCAGATGAAAGTGGGCACACACACACACACACACACACTCTCTTTCACTTTCTGTCGGTCTGTCTCGTTCTCGCACAGGAACGCACTTACACAACTCACGGAAAGTGCCTATTGTTATTTGTCTTTTGGAATCTGTTGTTTTTGTGGCGGTTGCACAGGAGAGATACAACGGGATGGCGAAAAATAAATACAATGTTAGAACTAACTCTCACAAACATTTGAAGAGGGTTCATGGCCATCATAATTTGGTCAGGATCTGCTCGGACGTGCAAGTGCGGTTTCATCCGTTCCTCAAGTGTCAGTCATGTAAAAATAAATTGACGCCTGCTTCTGTTTGTGCCCTGGGATTGATGGCGGAACAGGCCTTGGTGTCATCTGCCTTTTGCTCAGAATCAGCTGTGACGGGCTCCCTGTGACCCTGAACAGGCTGTGCTGTCTCGAAAATGGATCGATGTTATTTGTTCGTTTGGCCTTAATGGAGGTCTTTGTTCTTCTGTGACGTTAGACTTTGCCTTAGGTGAGGCTCATCCTTTTCAAGAGCAGGTCGTTCCATTACAGGGATGAATTTTGAGATTACAGAAAGGTTAGAGTAGATAGATGAGGTGAAGGGAAAGTTTTAAGATCCTAATTAAGGTAAGGGACTTTAATGAGACAAGTCAGCGAGCGATAAAGATTAGCATTGGAAGTCATTTTCCAGGACAGGACCGGAGTGCAGTGCATGCTGCCTGGAAAGCTATGTATACTTTGCCACAGAAATGTTTCTTTTTTGTGTGTGTGTGTGTTGGGGTCATTTGTTATGAGATCATTAATTATTGTCACTATTGGCTAATTTTAAGATGAACAGCTTTCTGACAGTTTTTTTTTTTTAAATCTTTATGCTCCTAAATAATTCTACACAGGCAATCAGTCGGGCTTACTATCCATTATGACACTCCGGATATCTCAGCTTGTCAATTTTGTTTTCTTTTTTTTCCAGGACTGGACCTCTTTTAAGTTAAATAAATCCATGTGTGACACGAGTGTGTGCTGCTGGTCAATATATCGGGTAAATTCTGCAGCAGCAAACATGGCACCCTTAAAATATCAAACAGACAAGATTGAAGATTGCATTATTGAAAAGATATCAACCCGACAAGTGGAACTGCTCCCAAAATAATGTTTGCAGACTGCTCTGTTTGCAGTAGAAATTGAATCCGAAAGCTTCTGAAAATTTGATGTGCTTATTGCAAGGAGGGAATTTTCGCAATAGCGAGTACGGGTTTGCTGTTTGACTGACTGACTGACGATAAATTATTGACCCCTTGCTATTTTTAAAATATTGACCATGTTCTCAGAGGCTTTTCGACTTGGGGCAGGGCACTGTATTGGGTGTTTTAAAGGAAATCTCATGAATTTATAAACAGGCCATGTGGAAGGTCAGCAGATGGTGTCACCTGATTGGCACGAGCATGTTTTTTGTCTTGTGTCACTCACGTCGTTATATCTGAAACGATTCATTGAATGAATTCGTTTAACACATTAAATAATTAAATGACATGAATTTGTATTATATTTTGTCTTTTATATAATTATATCAGCTGGACCCGGGGCCTTAGACAAGGTGAGGGGAATCATGAAAAATGTGTAATAGCCGAATAGCTGAAAGCAAAATACAATGTCAGCGAAAGCCTACTAGAACAGTTGACGCATTGGTGGTTAATCACAGGCACTTTAAATGATGTGCGGAGTCCCATTTAACCTCAGTTTGAATGTGTTTCATTCTATAAACAGCTACATCCTACTTATAAGAGGGTGTGCACGCTTTTGCAACGACGTGATTTTATTGGTTTGTCTTTACTTCCCTTTTCTGAAAGATAGAAGAAAATGCATTTGGATTTATGCTGGTTTCATTTTTGTCCCCATCACAAAAAAAAAAAAAAAAAATACTGCCATTCGAACAAGGGTGTGTAGACTTTGTATATCTCCTTGACTCATGAGTCTGTTTTAAAAAAAGTGCTATAGCTCTAGGACAAAAATATTTTTGTTTTGACAGTGCGAAAAAGGGTCATGAGTGTGGCGACAATTCTTTCAATTGATGAGTTTTGATGTCTCTTGTTTCCCTGCGTGAGTGATAACCTGCATTGAATGCGGGATGCATGGCGCCATGCTGTCTTAGTGCCCTTCGCTGCCGTTTACCTCATACATATTTTTCATATATCCAATGTGATGCACTCACACTTGAGCAAACTGTCATGTTTCATAAATATGCAACGACAAGTCGCTGAACAGATAGGCGCTCTTGGGTCACTCAGCTCGGCATGCTCATTTTCTGTCAGGTACTTCCTTTTTTGACATCAAAATAAAGTGTTCCGTGCTTGAAGCAGATCGTTGTTGTGCCAAATTTGAGTTGCGGCTTATAAGCAATTCTTCAAAGTAGAATCTTTTTTTTTTTTATTTTAATTTTGGCCTGTCTGACAGGTTGTCAGAACAAACATCCCACATTAAATTATATCTGACGCAAGATGTATTTTTTCCTTGTTTTTTTTTTTTTGTTTTTTGTAGCTGTCGTCAAAATGACATTAAAACACAAATCATGATGCATAGTGCCATATTGCAAAGTCAGAACCAATGGAGCCATGCATAAATTATACGAATAGAGTCTCTGTTAGTCTTAATGGCCACTTGCAGGACAAACCATTCTTACTCATATTCACACCGGTTTGAACATTCATCGTGCATTCTTTTTGTAACATTGGAGGAAGCCAGACTGGAAAAATCCCACGCATGCACAGGAAGAAAATACAATCTCCTCACAGAAAGTTGCGTAGGTTCTCACCCTGAAGCTCATCATTCTGAATTGCTACCCCTTGACAATATGCCTGTCGTCTGAATAAAGCTCCTCAACTCACTTCAGTGAGTTGGCACCGAGAGGCCGCAAGATGGCACCAAGGCAATACTGTTATTTATATGGCCAAAAGCAGTGAATAGGTGCATTTTCAGCAATGTAATATAAATTTTAAGCTCTTGTAAACAATTTAGAAACCCTTTTAAAAGCGTCTCCTGTGTGGTTCCATGTGTATTAAGTTTTACAACAAGAGCCAATAGATGGTCAACACACACTGTAAAATCTGATCCGCTGAGTGCGGTGCAATAAAATACGCAGAACTCCACAATTTAATGACTTAAGATGTAACTGCGAGGCTAGCAGGACTCTTACAGTAGATTTGCAGAGCATTTAGAAATGTGGCCACCCGAATGCATTAATATTGTTTTATTGCACTATTGGGCTTCTGGATAAGTGGACCTATCCATGCAATATTCATGGATCATTTAATAATGTCGAAAAAGTGGTGTTAACCTGCATCCAATGTTATACTTTGTACAATATTGACACAATAAAGCCCATGTCGCCTTGTGAACATGACAAGAATCAAGGCGGCTTCATTGTTTCTTTGTGTGCGAGTTATGAATTCACTTCACAGTTGTCTGGCATGTCTGCGTGGACTATCAAAAATGCATTCAGATGCTCAGTATTCCTTTAGCCCAAAGCAAGCTCCTGCGTCTCATTCTTTGATTCGATTAGGCAGAGACACAAGGCAGGCTTCCCTGCTGCCTCTGTCACGGATTCGCTCCTGCAAGTGCAGATGCCGGAATATATTACAGCCAGTAAAGCGATTAAGTTCTGCAGTGTAATACCCCAAATCATATTCCTTGTGTGAATTTTTTTGCGACTCTGCGTGCGGATGAAAAGTACCATAAAATATCGGTAATCGGTTTCTTTTTTTAGCCACAGTACACATTGTCTCAGTGTCATGAAGTCAAGAGTCTTCCCATTCATGCTCCCCTTTTTGTGTTGCGGCCAAAGCCTTGTCTAATTCAGAAGGACCGCTTGGCTATCTTATGCCATCTTTGAGGCATCTCGGGGATGAGGAACTATGTTAAAATGACAGCAGGAGCTGCATTTATTCAAGCCATAGCCCTGTCTAATCGAAAAGTATTACTTTGCCACCATCTGGTGGTGGTAACTCTCAGCATTTTTCCCAGGTGCTTTCGCTGGGTGCAGATGTTTTGCCCGAGTACAAGCTGCAGGCTCCTCGCATCCACAGCTGGACCGTGTTGCACTACAGTCCCTTCAAGGCGGTGTGGGATTGGCTCATCTTGCTGCTGGTCATCTACACCGCCATCTTGACTCCTTACTCAGCGGCTTTCCTCCTGAACGACCAGGTGTGTCATTACAAACAAACAAAAAAATGCTCATCGAAATTAGCATCTATTAAAAGTTAAGTGGTGGGGGCGCCACAAAAGCCCCACATTTTTGGAAACGAATGACGACATTTTGATGGCAATACATGATGCAAATTCCACAGGTAATCTTGCAAAAAGTATTTCCAAAGCTATTTGTCGTCCAGATGGTGTCTGTTCATCCATCTGAAAGCAATAGAAGCGCACGCCCGCCCTCGGCTAATGATCTTCTCTTTGGCTTTTGATATCCTCTTTTCATCTCAGGAAGAAGCAGCCATGCAGCGTTGCGGTTACTCCTGCTCTCCTCTCAACGTGGTGGACCTCATCGTGGACATCATGTTTATCATCGACATCCTCATCAACTTCAGGTCTGAATGACATCCGATGAATGCGTGCTCACAAAAGAAGTCTTTTCGTGACTCAGAGCATTTCCTTCTCAAAAGTTACTGGATGCAAATGATAATACGGTATCACACAACAGCGAAAATGTTCAAAGTGGAATTTCTTCAGAAAAGATATAAAAACAAATTGTGAGTAAAATTAGAGGGATGTACGTGTTTTTGTGATAACTATAAATTAAATATTGGCTGCAAAAATGAGTAATGTTTGGGTTTACCTTCATTTTTCTCTCAGGACAACATATGTGAACTCTAACGATGAGGTGGTGAGCCATCCACTGCGAATCGCCGTGCACTACTTTAAAGGCTGGTTCCTCATTGACATGGTGGCCGCCATTCCCTTCGACCTTCTAATTTATCGCAGCGGGGAAGAGGTAAGGCAGAATGTAATGACATAGTGATGATGTGATGTTGTTCATATGGGAGGGAAATAAATTCGACCCTATTCTGACATTTATGTCATAGAAACATGCTTGTGTAAAACTTTTGCACTCTTTTGACCCACCAACCCACTCATACATATTTAAACAAATATGTGTACACACCTAAAGGTAAAATGAATAAAAGGGAAACAACCAAGGTGGTTGAACGACGTTGGGTGGGTTCAGGGGACCGGAGCAAGAGATGGAAGAGCCAAGGAAAGCCAACCAAGAGTCAGAAAGTGAGCGACTCTCTGAGAAGACGTCCTAAT
The DNA here is from genome assembly GCA_901007745.1 of Hippocampus kuda. Lineage (NCBI taxonomy): Eukaryota > Metazoa > Chordata > Actinopteri > Syngnathiformes > Syngnathidae > Hippocampus > Hippocampus kuda. The sequence goes on from CAAKHF010008287.1 coordinate 19,449, forward strand.
GAGGACCAAAATCACCCGAGGCCAAGGATGACTGATTCACTAGACAGTGCAGCCCAGCCTGGGGGTTATTCCAAGTGGTAAATAATCTCTGTGTAATGACATCGGAATGTGTTTCTATCTTGCTATTTGTCTTATTTATTGCAATTTGATGGGAATTAAAAAAAAAAAAAGTTAGACATGTAGAAACTCCCCTTGGAGGTTTTCTTCAGTAATGTTGGCCAGGAAAGCCACTGAGCCCAGAAATTGCAGATTATTCTCAGCAGACAGCTATTACTTACCGTGAGGACACACACACACACACACACACACGCACACACACACAGCAGAACTATAGGCTCTCCGTCAGTGAAGCTTTTATTATTAATTAACCGTATTCATCGTATGGACATGAATGGAAGGGGAGGAGCTCATCCACAAGAGTACATCATTAGTTTTAAAAAGGTGTGTCCACACTCTCCCTCAAATCAGAGGCGGGCATAACTCTCCTCTCTTTCCCTTCTCGACAGACCACCACTCTGATTGGGCTGCTGAAAACAGCTCGCCTCCTCCGGTTGGTCCGCGTAGCACGAAAACTGGACCGCTACTCCGAATACGGCGCAGCCGTCCTCTTCCTCCTCATGTGCACCTTTGCCCTCATCGCGCACTGGCTGGCGTGCATCTGGTACAATGCTAACAGTTGCCTTGTTTACAAAATTAGCATACACGGGAAAAAGTGACTGGACTTCTGTGTGCACTTGTAAAATGAAGTACTGCAGCTAAAAATTGTAACTGAACCAAACCTGTAATTCTAGAGAAAAAAAAATGGGAGCAGATTCTCAATCAGCACAAAAAAAATAATAATTTCAAAAATTTTACTTGCATCTCTGATTAAAAATAAATAAATAAATAGTGACACTTTCTTGACCAGATTAATGAGTGTTTCTTTCTTTATTTGATTTATTAACTCACATTTCTAAAAAGTGCCTAATTAAAAACTGTTAAGTCATCCTTAAAACAGGCACATGAGACACATTGGCCTACAGCAAAGTGTCTTTGTTGTTAGTCGAAAATAATCTGGGGAAAAAAATGTCTGATGTATTCCAGGTTGTTGGAAAGTGAGGGATTTGCTTCATCTCCGATTACAATCCTCAGGTATGCCATCGGTAACGTGGAGCGGAACGGCTCAATTGGGTGGCTCCATACACTCGGCGACCAACTGGGAAAACAATTTAATGACTCCATCCCAGGTACTGAGACTCACAACGGTGCTGGTATTGTTAGCGCGATGTCAACCCAATATTGCAGCCTTTCCAATACATACCGACGTAACCTTTGCGCTTCAACAGGAACGGGCCCCTCCATTAAAGACAAGTACGTCACGGCTCTCTACTTCACCTTCAGCAGTCTGACCAGCGTGGGTTTTGGCAACGTCTCCCCGAACACCAACTCGGAGAAGATTTTCTCCATCTGTGTCATGCTCATAGGATGTAAGTTCTGATCATATTATTGGACATCTAAAACAAACAAACGGGGAAAAAAAAAATCTGTGTATACTTTTCTAAATATGCACTGAAGGGGATTTGCCTTTTGAGCAGCCTAGTGGCCATTTATTTTTTTAGGTCAATTTTTTGCCGCTCTCTGTTCCGCCAGAATCCTCCATGCCGACTTTCACTTGACAAATCTGTCTGAACTGATTTCGTTCTGTCCTGCAACCAGCTTTGATGTACGCCAGCATCTTTGGCAACGTCTCTGCCATCATCCAGCGGCTATACTCGGGGACGGCCCGCTACCACACCCAGATGCTTCGAGTCCGAGAGTTCATCCGCTTCCACCAGATCCCCAACCCGCTCAGGCAGCGGCTGGAGGAGTATTTCCAACACGCCTGGTCCTACACCAACGGCATCGACATGAATGCTGTGAGTACCTGCGGTCCACATGTACCCACTCGCTACGTGTGTACACCGAGTCTTTGCATCAAATTGAACCCGCATGAATACACACCCCGAGGCTCGGGTAGCATTTTGAGCCTGCGTTGTACATTAATAGGATGATTGGAAGACTTTGTCTCAGCATGCATGGTCCGACACCATCAGAGAAAATAGGAAAGATGTGAGTATTATAAATAGCACACACACACTCCCTCCCATGTCACGCTTGGACCGCCATGAGCTCATATAAGAAGGCGAGTATGCAGCCAATCACGACGCACATATGAAACCCTCGGGGCTAAATGAAACACGCATGACTGCTGATCAAGTCATTCAGTTGTGCTGACCACAAAGACGGGTTCATGTTGGACGGGCACAACGTTGGCTTGGTGAATCGCACCTGTCAGTGCGCACAAAGGCACCATGAACTGAGTGGATACCAAGTGACCGCCGCCTGAACCGTTTGTCACGGCCAAAGGTCGCATCCCAGTCAAATGCCCGACGACTCTGTTCCATGCTTGCGTCGACTCAGCCGTGACATACAGACGCACCAGCGCAACTGCGGTCATAAATGCGTCACACATTTCGCACCAAGCATTTCTTGGAACCCAAAATGTTTTTTTTTTTTTTTTTTAACAGATTTACTGTCAACCCATGCTGGCTTGCTTGCACATAGCAAAATCCATGAATACTTGATTTCCATTGAATTGTATTGGGGTTTAAATGTTATTTTATGCATTTTCTGCCCAAAAGTCACCAATTAGTCAATATCAGTTGGGCCAGTTCTCCCCCATTGTTTTTCTTCTTCTTCTTTTTTTTTTTTTTTTTGACTATGAAATGATTGAGGTTACCTACCTAAGTTGTGAAAAAAAGCGAGCAGAAACAACAAGACTTGAAAGACTTATAAAACACGACTGTACTTTCACTCTTTGAATGATAGCTGTGCTCAGAAGAAAAGCTAATGCAAAAAAAAAAAAAAAAACCACCAGCGATGCCTTCCAACGGTGAATATTGATGTAGCGTGAAAATAAAAAGCACACCCTTGAAAGTTAACAGTTGAGCAAATGCTTGCAGCACCATTAAACAAGGAAAGGTCTCCTACGGAGGTCCACTGCAACACATTACCAAGGCAACAAAAGAGTTGTTGTGTGTCAAAAGGAAGCCAGGAGTGTAATTTATTTAGTGGGAGTACATTAAATAAAAAAAATAAAAAAATGAGTGGCCTAAAGTTGCCACCTAAAATGGCTTGTGCTCCCCATGTTTGCAGCATTAAAATTGCACCTATTCTTCACAATAATAACACTCTATGGGCCTGCTCGCTTTGTTTTTTTTGCTGAAACATTCACAAAAACCTCCCCGGTTTGCTTTTGCAGTGAAACTCCAGAAAACAATGGACATTCACCGTTCAAACTCAGAAACTGCTGACTCGTGTTTTTTTGGGTAAAAGTCGGACTGAGACTCAGTAGAGCACAGACCTCTAAAAAGGTTGTCTGACTGCTTTGTGGAGAGCTACGTTTCCGCGGCCGCTCTGAAATTAGGTGCAATAATTTCAAAAAAAGTTGATTCTGGGATCTTTAGTCAAAAGAGTATATTCGAAGTAATTAGTCAGTGCTAAAAGAACAATGTTCGGAAGCTTGTTTGGTGTGTGCTATTGAACGTCAGTGTTGACCACTAATGAACATTGTAGATTCCGATTCGAATCTCTCCAGAAATGACAGAGCAAGGCTCTGGTTTGCTGACATTCATTAGGTGAACTCTAAGAAGACTTTTAGTTGGCGAATGTTAACAGGAACTAAAAAAAAAAAATCTATCATTTACCACCTCAAAAAACATTTTGCTCTACAAAGACCACCATAATGCCCAATGTTAAAATATAGTCGTATAGTAGGCCCAAGTGTTCATGAAAAAAAGGTAGAAGTTTCGATCCTTAAAGAGTATGTTAGTATGCTAAGTGTGCAAATTTATGATATGAGTTAAGCTAAAATATATTTAACATTGCACTGTATTAAAAAAAAAAAAGTGAATCCAATGTAATGTTATGCACAGTTTGAACATTTAATTCAGTGAATCTTCTCTGTATCAATACAGGCTTGGAAACTCACTCCTCTAAACTTTATTAATCCGCTCCTCAATGCTAACGGCACGTATCCATACTGACGTTACCTTCCTCTGTCAATTCAACTGCTGTATTTCTAACACCTCTTAACCTTCCTTCTTTCCAATTGTCTCCTCCTCACACTCCTTCTCTGCCCGCCTCCCTCTTTATCTGACCTTCTTTCTAACCTTTCCTCCTCCCTTCATTTATCTCGGCCTCTTTGGATCCTGTCCCCTCCATCCCCACCGCCCTATCCCCAGGTGTTAAAAGGTTTCCCAGAGTGTCTCCAGGCGGACATCTGTCTCCATCTCAACCGGACTTTGCTGCAGAACTGTAAGGCTTTTAAAGGCTCCACCAAGGGCTGCCTCAGGGCCTTGGCAATGAAGTTTAAGACCACCCACGCACCCCCCGGGGACACGCTCGTCCACGCCGGGGACGTCCTCACCGCGATCTACTTTATATCCAGAGGATCCATAGAGATACTAAGAGGAGACGTTGTGGTTGCCATATTAGGTAAATTCTTGTTTTACTTTTGTCCTCATTTGTTGTCTTTGTAACTAGTAATGCTTAACAATAAAATATGCACTAGTTGGAGGCGCCCTCTGCTGGTTGTCTGATCAAAGTTTCATGTCAATCAATCAGAATACCAATTGGCTTCCTGATCATTAAATAGGGTATTAATCTAGGTTGTGCTAAGGGAAAACACTGTGCTGCATTTAATAATGCTGACATAATACTTGACAAAATTATCCAACAGGACACCCCTAAAATCTTTTTTCCAACAGTCTGTCCTTGTAAAACAAGCGAGATGACTGTATAGTCATACTCATACAATACTTAGCTACAAATATAATATTTTAATAACAATAATACAGCACCCCCTTGCCTTAAAAAATGGTGTGTCCCACCCACTCCCTCCCCTCCACCCTCCATTCCCACCTTTCCCTGTCACGGAGCACTGTGTTGCTTTCCACAGCTATTCCGTTGTTGTGTAAGCCAACCAGATTTTCGCCTCCCCCTCTTTTTATGACACCGCTTCTCATTCTCAGGAAAGAACGACATCTTTGGTGAACCTATCAACCTGTATGCTCGACCGGGTAAATCCAACGCCGACGTGAGGGCTCTTACCTACTGCGACCTTCACAAAATCTTCAGGGAAGACGTTCTGGAGGTGCTGGACATGTATCCGGAATTTGCGGAACACTTCTGGAACAACCTGGAAATTACCTTCAACCTCCGTGATGTGAGTTTTGTACTGTAATTCGAAAAGAAAAAAAAAAACAACACCAACAAAGAGAAACATCATTTCTGTTCTTCATATTATATGTGATATCGTTATTTGATGCAGACCAACATGATCCCTGGCTCTCCTAGCAGCGATGAGTCTAAATGTGGGGGCTTCAACAAATTGCGCCGACGGAAATTATCATTTAGGCGGCGCACAGAGAAGGGTAACACATCCTCCCGATCGCTTATTGGAAGTGCTTTTTGTAGTAAATGACTAGAAATACACTGGCATAAAATCCCCAATATTTGCTTTCCTGACCAGATGACGCAGATGTCGGCGAAATTAAAAAGTCCCACAAGTCTGTAAACAGAAGACGAGAGAGAGAATCAGCCCACAACCAAAAACGTCAAGAGGCGGCAAAGAGGCAGTTTCGCAACTCGGTGTCTTCCCATTCCAGCGGGGATGAGGTGCAAAATCCCCCCCCCCACCCCGCTCCTTTTTATTAAAATTACTGATGATACTTAAAAGTAATGTGATCATGTCCTGGTCTGAAAGGGAGAAGAGTCAGTTGTAACCAGCCTCGCTCCATCATCTGCAATGTTGGAGAACCATCATGTACAGGCGGCACACAAAAACTTCTCTGAGAACACAGATGGCGATGGAGAAGTCAAGACGGGCAACACCTGCAATGCATTGTCAGGTAGAAATAATCCAAAAAAAAAAAAAAAAGAGTCATGCTGTTGCATCTCAACATTGCTTCGTCATGAGTCAAAGTGTTCGCCATCACTCAAAATCCTCCTCTCTTTTGTTTTCAGGTGCCCTCTCAGGTGTGTCCAACATCTTCAGTTTCTGGGGGGAAAATCGAGGGGGTGGTCAGTACCAGGAGGTTCCCAGCTGCAGCCTCGCCTCCCCCCCATCCCTCAGCACACCTTTGCACAGCTTGAGCCGCCAGCAACGCAGCCAGCTGGACACACGCCTCGACCTGTTGCAAAAACAACTTAACCGGTACTCACATTAACGGCTTTCAGTTGACTGTAAAAATACAAATACGTAGTCTGGCTTTTTTTAATTTTGAGAAGTGGCTCCCAAAAACTATAAATGAGCACCCAAAAAAAACCCACATTCACCCACATTACACAACAACAACAAAAATCTCAATTTTACCTTTGCTAACAGAGGTTTTTTGCGCAGCAGATGTCGTGACTTTCTTTGGCAGAATGGGATCCACGTTCGACAAGGTCACATGACTGAGTGAAAATGCTCTTCCAGTACAACTATTGATTGTGATTCCGTTTCATAAGACTGAAAATTGCTTTCTGTCCAAGCGAATGGAGCTCGTTTGCACTGGAAGCCCCCCTTTATCAACCCAAATGAATTATTGTGTGCAGATTGGAGACTCGTATGTCAACAGATATCGGAACGATCATGCAGCTGCTGCAGAGACAAATGGCTCTGGTGCCCCCCGCCTATAGTGCTGTATCATCACCGCCTCAGGTAGAAACATAGCAATGCACAGTTCATGAACAAAACCTCACTCCGGGATGAGTTTGGATCACATCTGACTGGCACTGACCACAACATCCCGACCACAACAATGGCAAGAAAATGTGAAGAAAGTGGACATTTTCCTGCTGTGATCATGCCATCTCACTCACAGGCCTCCCCATGCGCTGATCCAGGCACTGGAGAGAAACTGGTCCCGCCTGTTACACAACTTGAGACAAACACCCTGGCCTCCTTATCACAGGTGAAATGTCGGTCTGCTGTTATTCATATCACACATTGCATTTTGTTTCAATGTGCTGTACATGAGATCAGGGTAAGTTATTATGGAGAGCACTGGCATACTGGCATGTTGAGCAATGTTCCAATAAATAATATTCTCAGGCATATATTCTTTATCCTCTGCAAAAAATGACCAATTATACTGCAGGTTACTTTGAGTCACTTGCAGTTGTTGAGTGAAACTCGCCTTCATTCGTCCGCACCGTGATCAGGTTGCACACACCAAAAGGTGCCACAATGAATTTTTCATGATGCACAAACTGTTTTCTTCTTTACATTGAATGATGTCACTATGCCATGTTTTTATGAAACATAAAATTAAATGCAATTTTCCTTCTTAAAATCTATACTGTATCACAAAATGATTTGTTGTTTTTATTTTTGTAGGGGATGTCGGCCTGGAACAAATTGTCATTTCCATTCTTTTCCAGGGGAAAAGATGACTTGAGATACAAATGCTTAGACTTCCAAGCATGGTCAACAACATAGTCATACGTCTAGGAGGCAGCACTGTAATGTGCTACAATGGTGGATTCAATACAACTGTCGTTTGTTTCTGTTTAGATCTTGGACTCTCAGGACTTTGAGGAGTTCTCAGCCACGTCTCCTGAATCCCAAGAACTGCGGGACTCACCTTTGATCGACACCAGCCGGGACCAGCGCTCCTCCTCTGGACTGGACATCTTAGGACAGCATTTGGAGCTTGAGATTGGTTTGGAAACTGGAGGTGCGACAATTTCAGACCCAGCGCTTGACTTAGATTTAGGCAAAGGCGCAGGATCAAATTCACCTTCCGGGTTGATCTCAAGCCTAAGAAGAACAGGGTTGGAATTCAGTTCCGAGTTGCGTGTCGAAGTTGGCGGCGAGCAAGCGGCTGCAACGGGGCCATTCGACCAAGATTTGGAAACACAAAGGAGGTTGTCTCTCCAAGAGTCACATCCACCTCAGGACTCACGGACAGCGCAGAGACACAGCTCGGACCCGGGGGGGAGCTAAGGAAGAAGCGAAGGGTACGGAGAACGGGAAGGTTCGACAGTGAGAGGGAAAGGAGGAAGGATGCTACTGGCCCTATTTCAAACTTTGCAACCAAAACCCTCCTGTGACCTTAAACGCAAGGATGCGCCATTCATGAAGAGCGCTCGGAGCCCAGAAGGGAAAATAAGGTGGATGCCTCTCTATCTCTCTTCCTAGTTTCTTCCCCATTCCGCATGAACACCCAGAGCTCTTCAACAGTGCAACCTTGAATCACGCCCCCCCCCCGACCCCC
>CAAKHF010008287.1:27750-39245 GCA_901007745.1 Hippocampus kuda
CGACCCCACCCAAAAAAGAGCAGAGAGGCGTCCTCTCCCGTCTTCAAACCGAAGAGGGGTGGCATCACTTCACTCAAAAATGACTGCAATCCTTAGGAGTATCCCTTTACTGCTGAATCCAGTCTTTGAATGACTTATCGAGGACATGTAAAGACAAAAAAAAAAAAAACAACAACAACAACAAAAAAACCAACAGACCGAATAACAATGAAACCAGTAGCCATCATGTCTTGCACTGAAACAGTTATTCTATTCTTATGTGTCAGTGGCGCTTCCGAAAAGAAACCTCACAAACCGGTTGGTAAAAATGTAGTGTTAGCTGGCCTAACAAGAAACCCGATGTCCCATTGTGTCAACGGTTCCTTGCCGCCCCCTCCCCTCTCCCCGATGTCCCGCGCCAAGAGGTGGACAAAATGTTGCGCCCGAATTCCCAAGAGCACACTTGACTGGCTGGCTGGTTTGCACCTCAGGGGTGGGAACTGGAGGGTTCAAAAGCCATGAATTTTCTTGACGAACATATCAGCTGCCCTACCAGAACCAACATTTTCTCGTGGGTGACGAACCATCCGCATGCCTGTCATGGAAATCGGCAAACCCAAACGTGTACACAAACGTGAAATCCCAGTTTTCCAACTCGGTAAGCTTTTGAGTTTTTGCAGAGGAGTTGACGTCCGCAGTGGGTTTGAGTTTATTTTATCATTGTTGAATTTGCTACCTCAGATTTCACTGGTCCGTTTGTTTTTCCACCTCAGCACCCGGAATGCTTATAAATTGTACATAGCAGTCATGAGCTACTAATATATAAACACACGTTGGACAGTTTACGACCAGACGAATGCGCCATTATTTTCTGTACAGTACAATATGCAAACACTGGCAAGAAGAGTCGAGTGAGTGCGCTTTATGTATTGTTTTTTTTTTTGTTGGTTTTTTTTTTTAAATGTGTGCGAAGTTGAGGTCTGTGCGTGTTTTCTTTTTTTGTTTTCAGTCTGCAGAACAGGTCAGAACTGGTCAGTGTGTCAGCTTCGCCCCACTGTCGATAGACACAGCAAATCGTTTTTTTTTTTAATTAGGGAGACATTACAGCCAAGTTGTTTTGCTTTTGTGGATCTACACAGCACATGTAAAATCCCTTTAATATGAAGTTTCCAAATAGTTACACGGTCATCTGAGTATGCCCGAGACTTTTTAATCCTTCAGCGTAACGTTTCAGAATTTATAGTACCACTTGTTATTGCAATTGTTATTGCCAGACGTAAACATTGTACTTTTACCTAAAAGATGCGAACTGAGATCCTCTGAAGTATGACGATGCTCGGACACACAGGGTGACCGGAACGCCACTTCTTTCATGGAGTCAAAGAAGAAATGTAACATCTGCAACAAACGTCCTCGTATGCAGTATGATTCATCTTTAGAGTTGACTGAGCAAACTGTTACAGGGCACCCCCAAAAGTCACCACACACACACACACACACACACACACACACACACACACACACATGCTTTATAATGTTTTCATTTCAGGTACCGTTCGGACAGACGCGAGGCCGTCAGCATTTGACAGCTTAGGCTTTGCTCTTTTTATAGAAGCAGATCATTCCCACACCCATGACTCACCGAATGACATTTTTATTTTTATTTTGCCAGCAAGTAATTTTTCGCTCCCTAACTGCAGTTAAGTGTCAAATGATTTTTCCCTCCCAGGACACAAACAACAGTCGTACATACAGTATCTAATCGTGACATTGAAGTCATACACCTATTGGCATCAATTCACAAGAATAATAATTAAAAAAAGATTGAGAACCCCTCCTCCATCCCACTTTTCCACTTGTCTTCCCTGAAATTTTGTGCACGACGTAAACTGAGTGCAATAGTCCTTTAAAGTGATTTGTAGCAGCCGCAACACTTCGATTCACGTTTTAGCACTTTATATTTTAACCAGTGCAAATCTTTAATCGAGACTCAGGAATGTGTCCTTTGGTTCCTTTTTTTTTTTTTTTAATTTGATAAACAATGAAAGAAAATAGAGTCAACATTTGCAGAGTCACAACCTTGAACTTTAATTCCGGTGTACTTCCCCTTTAAGGCGGCATTTCAAAGATTGTATCCTGCTGTTTGCTGGTCGAAGCTAATTTATTTATTTGTGTGTCTAATTATTATTATTATTACTATCATTTTGTCTGTGAATTACTGTATGATTTGTAAATGTGTAATCATGTTTCTTCCAGATGTTCGTGTTTGGTTTATGTTCAGTGTTGTCCTAGAGTCTAATTGACACTCAGGCAAGTCCAAATTTTTAGGATACAGAAAGTGATTGATCATTTTAATTCAGTGATTAATTACTGTATTCTTAATAATAACTTTTAATGAATAACTTTGTTCCCAGTTTGTCCTCGTTAGCGTCAGTAACTGCAAAATGTGGCTGCAAATGAAGTTGCACTTTAGTATTGAACCAAAGCAAGTGGGTGGTGAAACAAAACGAGGGTTGATGATATTTTTTGCTTCACGTCATGTGCGACTCAAAACTTTTGAAGGACGGGCAGTGGAAACCAAAATCTCGCTTGAACATTCAATGAAGGCTTGGCAGTGTAGCGTGAGTTGTCATATCATGTGTTCCTCCGAACTGATGATTGGAGTGAACCCATTTTTATGATAATAATAATAATAATAATAATAATAATAACATCTCTCAGAGATGGGCACTTTACCCTATTTTGCCGTGACCTGGGTACCCTTCCGTTATCGTCCCTCCGTCCTTATTCATATAATAATCGTCCTCCGTCCCTGTCCGTCCTCGTCCTTTTAAAGAGCTTCCTCAACATGACAGTCCAAATCCGGAATGTAGGGATCTAAACTTCGCCTTCTGTGCCAAAACTGCCATTGATGGTCACCAAAATTGAAGTTGACATCTTTACTTAATGCTCACATCAACCGCTAAAAATATTCGGGTGATCACCCAAGTACGATGGATTTTTGGGTGCTCACTACAAAGCTTCTGTCACTTCACGAGAGAAACGTGAAGTGACAGGGCTAAAACAGTCATTTAAATTGAAAAATGTTAAAATATACAGTACATTATTGAAATGTTTTACTTATATCTTCAAGTTGGGGGGGCATACAAAGGACAATGAGTTCTGTAAACTCTTCACATTAGCAAAACCTAAAATATTTGTGTCTAATTGCACAACTTAAAATGTTATCAGTTTGCTGACATGAAAATTTGGAGTTCACTCAATTTTTTATTTTATTTTTAATTTTTTTTTAACCATGCCTAATATTGCTTCCGGGACACCAACCCTTGATGCTGCTTTTCTTTTTCTTGTGTGCAATCGGCCTACAAACATCCAAAAGAAGCACATACATGTTTTATTGTATTCAAAATCATTTCTATGTACAGGATGTATGTCAGTGAGGCCTGTTAACTAAAGACGACTGACTTCATATATCCAGCAAGAAGCCAGTCTATACTGTACACTTTTGTTTCCCCGTTAGTTTGGCTCTCCTTGGCATCTCATGTACTGTAGCGAGTGTTTTTGTTTTTGGTTTTTTGCTTGTTTGTTTGTTTGAGTACAATAAGTCACCTAGTGGCCTGAACTTGTTACTTTACATTCAGAACGATGACCTCAAATGTAGAATGTGGTTGTATCTTATTTGACCTAGTAAGTGTCAGTAGACCCAAACATAATATTCAATGCTAGAGAATACACATTATGTAATGCATACTGCATCTTAAACCACTAGGGGTACACTTTGAAAAAGAAGGCAAGGAATTTGCACCAGAGTCGGAGGTGGTACTGCATGAGTAGGAAAGGTGTGTTTAAAAGAAAGAGTCTTTAAAAACAACTGGTAAAAAAAAATAATAATAAAGTAAGTAAAAAAAACAAAAAAACACATTTAAATTAGCTCTGCACTCTTACAGATGCACACTCGCTTGCTAGCTCTTCCATACTTTTGAGCATTTTTCAGCTCTATTCAACTTTCTATATGAGTTCCACCGGACTTACATTTGTAGATATTTTGAGCACTTGGGGTTTACACAATACTGGATCTACTCGCGTCGCTCTTTGTCTGTACATACCAACTTGTACTTCTTGTAAAGGTATCAAAAACCTTGGCACTCGTATAGCCAGCACTATGCAGAAACTGAAACATTTCTTTGGCATGCTTTGAAATGCAGAATACTATAGAGGGTATTGTGAATAAAGTTTGCTCTAATTTTCTTATGAGAAAAGGCGCCCTATTGAGAGGGAAAAAAAGAACGTGGGTAAGATTGACGATGACCAAGTTAGACTTTTCAAATTGTGCACATTTTTACCTGCATGCTGCACTCAAAATCATGCAGAAGTGAGAGGATATGATGTGCAAAACAGCTGACTGCTGCTGTCTGCTTGCAAACTGTTACGTCGAGTTGATCACGGAAATCTTCCGAATTATGGGAGACTCATTTATACATAGAGTTCAGTACACATGTCACTCCTGCACAGAACAGTCTCCCAAATTTAAGGAGCACTTCATTTAGGAAGCCTGCTAATAGCAAGTTAAATCAAGTGCACCTTAATTATTCCAAACCCAGCTTGAACCCGAGTGAGGATGAAAGGAAGGTGAAAGAATTATGGCTTGGAAATTAAGGAAGTGTGTGATGTTCAGAAAAAAAAAACTACTTTGTGATCAATATCTAATAACAGTCCCGACAATGAATTCAATTATTGATTCACTTCCGGTGAAATGCAAAGTTCATTCTTCTTATTTCATATCATATTGACTCGACGGGGAAATGGTGCAACTCCAGGCTCTGACTGTGTGATAGCATTATCAATGGTTGAAGTTTATAAAAATTTCAAAAATATTTATTTCAATAAACATCTTTGAAATCAAATTGACACGTGTTCAATAATTTAGCTGACTTTGCTGTGTAAAAATACCTCAAGTGACTCATTAAAAGAGCAGCATGTGCGCAGCCTTGTTTACGATTTGACTGCCAATTGAGAGCAGGCATTGTGATATCAAAACTGGTCTACACGTCTTCTTTCTGAATCTTGCATTGTAGATTTGCTGTAATTAAATATTTCTGCATATACTTACTGTATGCATACTGTCATACACTGGAGACAAATTTTCTTAACCCAGTGTTGCTTATTTATCTTTTTTTTTTTACTTGCGATCACTAAATTGCTGGGTACTCATGGTGTTTTTAAAAGGTGGTGAGGTCTCCTTTGAAGGTCCGGGTCTGCCTGAAACAGAAATAGAAGCGCTTCCTCATGCGGAGCTGACTACACGGTGACGTCATTGACTGATTACCAAGAAAGAATTAATGAGGTCACACGTCAGGATACCTTTTTGCCATCAACTAGTCCTTGCCAATTCGGTCACAAGGTGTCACTATAGTTCAACATGTCATTTGAGAAATAGGAGCCTCCTCTTCTGCTAATCCCCTCCTTGACTCGTTTTATTTATTTATATCCACAAGAGGAAAGCGCGTTAAAATAGGTGGATGCATTCAAAATGGGATTGCGCCTTCATTCTTTAGTCGCAGTGACATTTGCAGCGAGCCAAACTGACGCCTCGGGGCGTCTTCCAGTCCGAAGGGCCTTGCCCGGTTGCCCGTATTCCGTCGATTGGTTCTGCCCGACCGTAAAAGGAGTCGAACTTTTCCATTGAAAGCACCATGTGTCTGTCAAAAGTCCCTTTGGTGACGACAACGAATGTAATGACCATTTAGAAGCCGCGATTGGCCCATCGACTTGTCATGCGCACAAACATATTACGTTGATTGGCTACAAAAGAGGTCAATCATATTTCAAGGCAACGATTGGCTCCGAGGCTCCACGTGGGCGAGCAGATCGTCTGCGGCTAGGGAGAGCTTTCTCCAGTGGGCGGACTGAAGCGGTGACAGCGACGCTCGGAGTCTCCCGACAAACTGCCAAAAAGCAAACAAACGGTGAGTCGAGCTGAAATCGGACTTTTATGCCGTGAATGCGTTCGAAAGAAATGTGCATGGTTAGCGGGACGTGCAAAGTTTGTCGGTGGGTTGCTTGAGTCAATAGCAGTGACACGACGGTGATTTTGGATGAGTGATCTCACATTACGGTGCATCCAGGAAGATGGTGCGTTCAGGTGCTGGTCGGAAACACGTACTTTCTGTTTGACTGCGCAGTCGGAATGTCCGCGCCCTTTCTGTTCATTTGAACCTGCTTACGCTTAGATTCTTGTCTGTCTCGACTCCCTGTCAACACAAAGCCGACACTTCGCATGCGTTGCATAGCTGGCAAGTGAATATTCTAAATCCGATGTTGACGAGCGAGCTTCCAAGCAAGTTACGCAAGCCAGTTTGAGTGTCACGCTGTCTCTGGCGGATCATTCATTTGCAGTTTGAATCTGGGAAAAGACTTGTGTTATATGTGTAATAATTACGTGAATGCTGAAGAGCCTTCTCACGTTTCTTTCCTTGCACCCTCAAAAATGGTAGTACTGTTGCATGATGATGATGCCAATTTTCGCCGTTGCACTCCTTCCACATTGCTCCACCTATTCAAACAAGCCTCATGCCCATTGATCCCTGCAGGCTGAATTCTTTATTCATGAACATTCTTTTCTTTTTGTCAAGTACAAAATGACCTTGTTAATTACCTTGTGAAGTTCAAACAGCTTGCATTTTCATCCTGGCACATCCACACCTTTGACACGTTGCATCTTTGCACACTTTCAAACCTTGAATACGCATCCCTCTTATCTCTTGATCTTATTTATTTTTTGGTTTTATTCTAGATTCATTTTCACAAGTCTTGGCCCTTACTGAGCTAACCTAGGACATCGGGTATTTTATTTCAAGCCAAATCACGTGGACATGTTTGAGTACAACAAAACAAAAACAAAACAACAACAAAAAAAAACCCTACTGGATCTTTTTATCCTGGAATTTAGAGAAAAGTACAATTCCTTGACTCCTCGAAAACTAAATTTTCCCCATATCAATTTTCGAAAGTCTGAGGAGCTGCTAACATGAATTTCCACCAAACTCTTTAGAAATCGTCATGGAACTTTCATTACCCAAGAAAGTTGGTTCATTTGGATTACCGGTACTTTAGAGCATTTTCCTGATTTACAGTAATTAGGTGATTGATTCAATCGTGGGGATGGGGGGGGGGCTGAGAGGATTGTCACCCTCCTTTGCTCCCCCCCTCCCTTCCTCCATCCAGATTACTCGCCAATCCTCCACCGTCAGTGTCAGATTACTGAGTTGGGAATCGGAGGTTGGACTGATCTGAAGTCCTGAACTTCTTGTGAACTTGATCCAATCACCGTAAAATGGGGCGCTCTTCCACGCTTCGCTCGCAGATGAAGCATTTTGCCCAAGGCCCTGACAATCACCTGCAAGATAATTTCCTGTGTCTTTTATTCTTTTCTTACACGCTCACTGATGACATCGCCCTACTATAGATACTTGTTGAACGGAAGTCACCTGAAGTATGCATGCAGAGCTCTTGCGCAATACGGAAGGTTTTGCATTACATCATCCGCGACAGTTTTCCATATTTCGGAGTATTTTTTATTTATTTATTTATTTTTAGGTGCGAACTAAAAAAGCCAAATGAAAATGAATCAAGGGCATTCGAGGAGTATTGGACTGTGGTCAAGGACAGCCCTTTTTTTTGCAAGTGATGAATGCATTTGTAGTATCCTATAATGAGTACATGTCGTCTCAAACGCGTTCCAAGTCGACGGCTCACAAGTATTTCCTTTGTTGGTCACCTTGAATATTCTGTGTGTCACTGCCAACATCAGATACGTCGCAGTCGTTTTGGAATCATAAATGGTTATGATCCAAAGAAGACGCTCATCGCAAAATATAAAAGGGACACATGCAGGTCATCAAATAATGTCTAGCTGAAGTCATCTCCCAAATTTGGAAAAGGAATCTGGACGGGTCCCAACCGTAGCAGGTTTTAAGGTCACCGGCTTGCCGCCTTCTGAAAAAGGAAAGTGAATCCATTGTTACTCTTCAGAGACAATAACTGCATTATTATCCTCCTGTGCTGGAAAATGAAGGGTGCCGCGGATGCTGCTTGTCTCCACGATCCGAGTTTATTTATATATTTATTTATTTATTTATTTTTTATTAATGTAGATGATTCACTTCTATAATTGATTGATTTCAGATTTCCAGTCAGTTGATTGAATTTGGATTGCGTTACTAATGGCTATCTCCGTCCCTAGAATGCCTTATTCATAATTCATGTGTTATTCTCAATACACAAACTGTGGTAATGGCTTCGTTGCTGCCCAAGTGATTGAACCATGAACATAGTTCGCAATAACTTATTTGTTTATGCGTAAAACAAGTGCATTCAAACGGGCAACGGGCAATTTGAATATCAGGGTGGAAAATGCTTTGCCCATTTTTTTTTTTACACCTCCCAGCATCTTGAAATGTTTTATTGCGGGCTGAAGAATTTCCAACGGAATTAAAAATTTTCAAAGAATGTTAAATACTTCTCTGCATATTGATTTATGAATATCTCCAACCCCATTGAAGTCAATTTAAAATTGGAAGGGGGGCGGGCGGGTAAATGTACTTGTTTCTCCACCATTCTCATGAAATACGTAATCGCTGATTTGAAATAGGATTTGGGGCTTTACGGAGCGTTATCTCGGCCCGTAACACAGATGCGTCGGACAATGTCACCGTGCGCATGTTTATGTTTGCGAACACCCCAGCAGCGTGCGTGTGGAAGGATGAATGTTTGAACTCTGAGATTGCGTGACAACCACAGATGGACTGAATGAAATGATGGCGGAGAGGAGCGGCACGGTGCCGGGTGAAGGGCTCCCCGTAATCCCCGGTCACAACAACAACATCAACATCAACAACAACAGCAGCAGCTGGAATAGAGTGTCAGTAGCCGGGCTTGGCCGCTGTCATCTGTCCGGCTAGGGACTTGGAACGAGAGCTGGGGTCACTTGGCACTCGGGGCCGTGGAAAGGTTGACGGACGGACACACTGGAGTGACTCAATTGAGGATTGTCTTGACACATTACAAGTGGAAAGTCAGTCGCTTGACCAGTTCAGAGAGATTGTCAACTACAACCGGGCCGCATGCAACCACTTTGCAGGTGGACAGGACAGTTTCGACAGTGACTATTGTTTCCTGCATCGTTACATTTTATTTTCGCGGCAAAAGACAAAGGTCATTTGTGTCTCATGGACTTTGTCCATCTGTGGTGAACAAATTTCCGAGCCAGTTTAAGAGCCCTCACTTAGTACTCGTGGCTAAACTGCAGGGACGCCATTAAATGGGTTTAGCCTGAAAATAATGCAGATAGCTAAAAAAAAAAAAAAGTGGCCAGGTATTTTCATGTTTCCATTTTTTTTTGTTTGTTTTGGAATCAGTCTGACCCCCGCGTGTGGGTGTGAGTGTGTGTGCTGCTATGCATTCCAGTGCAATGTGCTCAGCCCGCCCAGGCAACAATAGGGCATAGTTCCCAAAGAGATACTGTGTGTAAACGCGTTGAGCTGAAACCGTTGTGGTCATACAGGGAATTCATTCATCACGGTGTCCTTTTTCGAAGGGGAGGGAGTGGACAATCCGGAAAGGAGGCACAGGACACGTCTACCTGTGGGTATGCCCGCACATGGCCATAATGGAATATATGTGACTATATGTTCCAATTAGTACACATTTTAGAGGAAATTGTCTGTCATCCACAGATGAAAACAAGATAAGGTTTATCTTAAAGAACCGGGCAAAAGATCAATTTAGATTCCACCACGGGCTCAAACTCGACCGCTGATCTTGAAAGCCACACACAACACAGACAGAAATGGACAATATGTTTTATAATAAATAATAGAACCAACAATGGTGGACTAAAAAAAAAAAACTGAACTTGTTCTAACTTTTTTTTTTTAATCCATCTCACCAGGGTTTAAAAAAAATAAACATATTGCTCCTCGTGTCAATTCTGTGAACAAGTTATGTGCGTCATCATTGATATCCGACACGTTGGCCGGTTGGTTTAAGTTGTCCTGTATACCGTTTGAAAACACTCGACACCACTAGTTGTGCAGTTTCTCACGGTTTGAAAAGAAGTCTCTCAAAGATAGATGCACTTTGCATTATTAATCTGCATCCTATGGAATATTATGAATTATGTATGCTCAGTGTACAGCGCACATCATTTGGACTAGCCGGCCTGTTAAAGTATGTATGCATGTTCGTGGTACTTTTTATTTGTCATGTTTTGAAAGGAAAAAAAACATGTTTTCTCCTTCTATTTCGAGGATTCACATGAAATAACTATGAGCATCATTTTTTTGATGCTGATTTATTGGTGCAACCGCGAGTCACATACTGTATCTGCATGTCATGCAGCTCTATCGGTGCCTGTCACATCATCCGAATTTATTGACTTTGCATCTGGAAGAGAAGAATCATGCCTCGGTGAAAATGAACGTCTCGCTACGTGTCATTATGTGTGTGTACGTGTGAGGGTCAGCCACTGGTGGGGGGGGGGGCAAGTTTTGTTGAAACGGTTCAAAAGCGCAGCCTTCGACGTCTCGCCGAGATTTTGCCAAATGCAAAGTGCGTTAAATCTCGCTCGGTAGACTTTTTGGTTTCCGTCGTCATACCCGTTGAATTATTCCACAAGAACCTCAACACTGTACTAATTACGTTTACGGAGGCCTCCGACTTTTTATTGAAGCTTTAGTGTTTCGTTATCCTTAAGAGATTAAGTCATTAATTTTGGATTGTGCGCTTTTCGGGAAGCTTTAACATCACACACTTGATCCGCTATGATGTAACGTGCTTGCAAAGGTGTGTGCTTGTGTCCGTGAGCGCTTGTGTGTGTGTGCGCTGGGTCTTTTCTGACCTCCCTTACAATTCAATTCAGTCGTTAACTTCAAACCCGAGGTTCATCAAAGGTCGCCACATTAAATATAGTTATGAGTAAAGGTTGGGCAAGGTTCCCCAATGCAGCTTTGAGTGAGTTGACGCAATGTATCATATCCGTCGCTGAAGCGATGACTGGACGGATAGATTCTTTTTGTTTCGTTTTCAAATAAAGGACATTATTGCGCAAGAACCAAGTGTAGCGATGCCGACCGTTTCTTGCGTCCCGTTTGTCTTTTGAGACTCATTATGCCGCAAGTCTGTCTTTGCTCCTTGGGGCACTGCGCCACTCCCAGCATTGGATAACAAGCCAGAGGCCTCTGGGCGCCATCTTTCTTTGTCTCCTTGGTTGGAGCGTTTCCTGCGTGACTCCTCTAAGTTTCATCACTTGTTGCAGTCCGAGTAGTTGCTGAGCCTGACGCCCTGCATGCCAACTCCTTTCTTCCGAAACATCTGTTGCTTGAGTAGCTCCTAGTGTCGTTTTTGAGATTCATGATTGTCAGCTTGGTTGTGCGTGTGAAATGAGAGAAGCGTGTGTTAGGGAGAACATTGTGTGTGTGTGTGTGTGTGTGTGTGTGTGTGTGTGTGTGTGTGTGTGT
>CAAKHF010008290.1:0-12606 GCA_901007745.1 Hippocampus kuda
ATAGTGGCCACCCACAGCGGCTCCTCTTGTTTTATGTTGAGAGGGAAGAAATTTCATCTGTGCTGTATGTTACACATACGTACAGCACATTTGACAATAAAGTTGTATTCAATTCAATTCAATCAAGAGCCGCACATCAAAACATCACTTTTATCAGTTATTGATTGGTTGAATCAATATACAGTAATTAAACTGATTTTATACTCAAAATTCCCAAAGCTCTTTAATTTTAAATCAAGTGTGAATGTTATTTTTAATCAATTTTTCGCTCGAGTCGTTTTTCGCTCGGACAGGTCATCTCTGGTCGACCATGGAGATTATGTCATACACAACATAAAGAACAGATAATAATAGATGAACATAGATCATCCCCATCAACCAATCTGCAGAAGTGCAGACCATGTGCGGCCCTAACCCTGACCCATGATCTGTACAGATCACGGATCTATGATGATCTGTTGCGCTACTACAACCGGCAGTTAATGAAGACATACATTCAATGAACTACGAGTGACATAAACACACATGAATGATGATGTTTAATGTCCTTATTATGGCAAAAGTTCACAATTGAATGGTGCAATGCGAGAAGTATAATGAAGACGCCAGAGCTGCTCTGTGGCTGATCTCAAATCAAAAGTACTGAAACACAATCAAGTGTTTTTTCTTTACAATAATGGTTGACAGGTCGTTGAAATTGCATGAAACATTACTATTAAAATGGACATGGACATAGTCAAAGCCATTAATAGTGTTGCAAAATTTATTATAGAATATATTTTTCTATAATTCTGCCAGATTTGAAAGAAACTGGTCTACCACGTTTGCAAGGTGCCGTGTGATGCAGTACCGTTACAAGTACAAACACGCACACCACAAACACGCGCGCGCTCACACGCCCTCACTCTCTCTCACACTCACACACGCACGCACGTACAAAGCGATGTGGGAAAGTGGTAACGTTCCAGAAATCAGGACGAATATGTGAAAAATATCACATGAGCAGGATGGACTACACGCGCACAGACACACACAATAGTTCATTACTGTATACAAAAACGCTTAAATTTCCCACAGTATTGTCTATTTACACTGCAAGAGAGTACACGATTATTGTATTGGCTTTATCTATGACGTACCTTTACGTGCAGTGCAGTTTGTACTACTTTTGACGTCGTTCAATCAACGTTGTGCGGGTTTAGTAGTTTAGCATATTTCCCAGCAGGCTTTGCGTCAAAACAACACAAACGACCCCACAACATGGCGACTCAGCACCGTGTCAAAGTCACCGCGCCCCGAGAACTTTTACGATGTCAAACAATTTCCAAAAATGTACAAGAAGATCCAAAAAACGTCATATAGAACAAAAACAAGTGATTTCCTTCGCTTCTCTTCAAATGACTTCCTTATTCATCACCTCCGGTAGTAAACAGTTTACTTCCGGGTGTGGTTCTCCGGTATTTATTTATCATTATTATTATTAATTTAGGATGCATTTGAGCAAGTCTTACGATTCTATGATTATACAAAAATAAAAAAAATGAAGATACTATTTTCATGGAGAAAAAAACCTGTCACTGGAAGAAACGTCGGAGGAAAAAAAATGACATGACGTCATGAAGGCGGACCGTCCATGCATGTCCTGGAAGCGCTTATCTTCATTTATGTTGTGGTTTAAAGTAGGACCAAATGTGTGACTGTGAGTTGGAATGCTTGTTTGTCTATGTTCCTAGACATTGATTGGTGACCAGTTCATTATTTGGAAAGAAAAGATGTGAATGAATACTTTGGAATGTCTTAAACTTCTGCATATATTGGTCATAAAATGTGGTATGATCAGCTAAAAATCACAAATTCACGATTGTAAACTAACAGTCTGCTCAAAATAATACAACAGATGCTATTTTTCTTATTTATTTTATGGGAATGAACATGTAAACACTGACTTGGTGGAAAAAGTAAGTGAACCCTTCAAATTAAAATGCTGTGGCATAATCTCAAGAGAGCTATTCACACCAGACATTACAAAATTATCGTAAACTATCCAAGTTTTGTAAATTTGTAATTTTATAGCTTTTGCTTAATTTAGAGTCTTAAATTAAGCAAAAACTGTAAAATTACCCCAAATTTGTAATTTTTTTTCGGCAATTTTAGGAAGGATGATAGAACATCATTATTTGTATTCAATGTCCACAAGAATAATGTCCACAATAATTGGCCTTTTTTTCTTTTGCTGATTTTTGACTATTTTAAAAGAGGTGATATCAGTCGGACAAATAGGTCAGTGCCTAATAATACCAATATTAATAAATTAATTTGAACAAATTTCTCATTTCGTAAGTGTGTGTCAAACTGGTAGTCCTTCGCATGTATCAGTTCCCAAGAAGTAACTCACAGCTTCAAAAAGGTTTGTGACTCCTACGCTATAAAAATATAAAATGGATTTTTTTTTTGTGTGGTTAAAGCAGAATCTGAATGTTTACTCATTATTCTTATGAAATTGTCTCCCACTTTATGTGCCCTTAATTGGTGACCAGTCCATAATTCCAGTCTAAAGTATGGAATCAAACAGTTCATTTTTTTCTTGATTTAAATATTTCCTGAATTGTAGATTAATACTGAAGTCATCAATATTATGAAGAAATATTGACACCATTATTAAAAAAAAAAACTTTTATTTTTCAAAGTGTGCACCTTGTGCCCACATAACAGCTGTGCTCATCTTGGTATTTTCTGAGTTGGCTTTATGATGTGGGATGCTTTATGACCTGGAATGACTTTCAGATCACAGGTGGGCACTATCAAGATTGAGTATATTGAATCTCTTGATCTTTTAAATGTGTTTGAGACAATTTCAATTTGAAGGCATTTCCAAACTTTGACCCTGCCATTGGTTGGCGACCAGTCCATCTAGAAAACATATATATGAATAAATAAAGGACAAAGTGAGTAAAAAATAAAGTTGAACTTTTTTTGTTAAAAGTGACGAGATGTGACGACTTCGGAAGCACTGTCCATTCACAAGGCCTGATATCACTGAGTGGAGGAGTCTAGCGGCGTCGATACAAGATGTCCCAGGAGCTCCTCCACTTGAGCGCTCGCAACTGATTGGCCGACAGCTCTGGGCTCCCAAAGGTCAAAGGGCTGAAGGCATGGTAGGACAGGAAGACACACGCCGACACGACAAAAACACACACCAGCAACACACGGCGGTGCACGTCCTTGCTGAAAACACACACACACACACACCTGACTCTTCTTATTCTGCATGGTGAAACTTTGATGCATTGTGGTTTGTTTCGAGCATGGATACAACAATGATGCTAATGCTAGGCTACAGTATGTGTGTGCATGTGCATGTCTATGTGGAGTGAGTAAGATGTGCGTATTTGAGTCTGTATGCATAACTGTGTCTGTACAGTGAGTGTGTGTAAGTCTTTAATAAGTCTTATGTATGTTTGTGTGTGTGCAAGTGTTTGCGTGTGTGTGCATGTGTACCTGAGCAAGTGTGTGTACACATGCTCCAGCAGGGTGGCGCTGAGCAGGTGCAGAAAGATGAGTGCAGGCAGGTAGTGGTACAGGAACAGATGTTTTTCCATCAACACGAACGGAACAAAGTTCAACAACCAGCCGCCGCAGCACAATACGCCCAGCGATACGAAGCGCTCCCACGCAGCTACACACACCACACACATTTAAACGAGGTGCACGGGTTGTTTGTTGGTTGATGTGTATGTGTGTGTGTACCATCTGGTAAATCTTTGATGCCCCGCCTCCTTCTCAGCAGGTAGATGGCTGCCATGACGTGATAGACCAGGAGGCAGAGGTGAGACACACCCCATGATGCTGGATTACCAATCAGATGGATCTGAGCCTGCCACAACACATGCAGGTTACGATCTGTCACTCACCGACTCACTCATTCATTTACTAATGGTACATTAATAATCTCTCAAACACACAAATTATAATCTCTCACACACAGGTTACAATATTTCTCAACGCACGCATACACAATACCAACAACATTGTGCGCATCTCACGTTGGTGGAAGGGTGGAGCCAGTAGGCGATGTTTGTTTCCATGGTGAGCCACTCCAAAGGGGTGGAGCTATATTTGTGCTCATTGTCTTCCTGTTTCACCGTCAGCATCCTCCACTGGTGGTGACATCACAGCATGACATCCCCTCGACGCCGATGTCATGTTGCAACATCACCTGCGGTGATAAAGACACACCTGAACCTCCAGAAACTTCGACCACAGAGAAATCTTCCGGTTCACGTCAATGTGCGTGGGGGAATGAAGCTCCGCCTCCCTGTCCTTCTGCTCCTCGCCTGCAGACACAGGGTCATTCAATGCCAAATCATCCATTGGGTCAATTTTAATGAAACTTGCTGTACTTGTAAAGAGTGATGGCACAATGATAAATCTAAAACATTAGGTCAATCGTAGCACCAAAATGTAATATGTTCAGCAAAAAGGGGAGTGGCCGCCTTCCTTTGAACCCTTATACAATACAATACAATACAATACATGCTGATTTATATAGCGCTTTCACAACAGCGGCAGCTGTAACAAAGCGCTTAACAAAACAGGTAACATAAAGTAAAATAATAAACACAACACATAACATAAAACACGGACAGTTGTGCAGTCCTAACCACTTTTCCGTCACACGCTTTGTTGTTTGAAGCAGTTTGAAATGAAAGAGGACAGAATCAAAGTGTCCTTTAACCAGTACATCAGAGACGTCATGCTCAAAATGCGTACACGTCGGCTACAAGCTAAGTTTCAAAGTCAACAAGAAGCTGTAGCATCCATTGATGAAAAAAAGAGATTGGTTCACTTCTCCTGTCCCATGGAAATCATATCTCAGGAATCACTGTCAATCTTCACAAAACAGGTATTGTTGGAAAGGGAATTCAAGGATTCCAAATCTGATAGGCACGAGAATCTGATTCGAGTAATTTTACATTTTGATCGATAATTTAACCTTGAAATTGACCTTGTGGATCACGTGACATTAACAGTGTTTTTCAATGCAATTTCTTGCTTCTTCTCTAAAACAAAAATTTCAGAGACACTTTTTTAAAAATTATTTTGCAGCAATTAGGAGTCAAAGTATCCATCCCCTCAGATTTGCAATGCATATTCAATGAAAATTGAATGCATATTCAACTTCAATGAATTTTTAATGAATATTCAACATCAATGAATACTTACTTCCAATGAATATTCAATAAATGCAGCGTTGTGCATACACATCAGCGTCAGGGACATTAAATTTCAACACAAGAGGGTGTATAGTGACGCAGGCTGCCCTCTGCCACTGTTACCTAAGAAGTTGACATACTGACCGGTGAAGTGTTTGTGTGTCTAAAAGAATGTGAGAGTTGAGTAAGCATACTGGTCCCATATCTGTGCTCCTCCACTGTCCATGTCACTCCACTGCTGTGACCTTTGATCTTCTCTGCGACAACCTCCATCTGACCTGACGCCCAGTCTGGAAGCGACAAGCCACTCAACTAACACGCACACACACACGCACACGCACACACACACACACGGGTTTGTGTGAATCAGGAGGAAATGGGAGCGTTGTGTGTGAGGCGGTTTCCTGTGATTTACCTTGAGGACTGCGGACGTGTTGACATGAACCAAGCGAACCTCTGACAAGATCGTCTTCCACACCTCGGAATCATCCTCCCGGTTCACAATGTCCTCAAACACATCGTTATATCAATGTTGTGATCAATATCGACATCATCACTGTCATCTCAATTTAAGATTGATTTTTGCACATCATATTTAGTTCAATCACACATGCTGTGCAAATTGCCTTTTGCACTGCCTTGCCCGCTGACATCTGGATTTTGGCTTGTTTTACTGAAGCTTCTCTCTAAGCAGCAAGGTCATCTTGCATTTGTGTTGACAGAAGTGTAAAAGCAAATCAATTCAACTAATGCTGGGAGCTTCATTGATTTGATCAATGCATCCGGCATATGCAAAATGTCACGTGACCAAACCTGCAAAACAAATAACGGGGACTTTTTGTGTACTCGCACTGGAAGTCTGCGTTCCCTCATCGTGTTGATGGAAGCCAACAACTTTCGCTTCTCACTACATTTCTTTTCAATTCAATAAAGGGCTTACATTAACTAAAATCCCGTGTCGCATTATGGCCCAAGGCAGAATCCTGCCAAATTATGGTGCCTTTTGGTGCTGTAAATAGTAAATTGTTGCTCTGGATGATGACGCATGTTAAAGAAGGTGGCGGTAATGCACCAAGAGTATTAACCAAACAGAAAGGAGAAGAAGAAATGGAAGAAGTACGGTTTTATGTTACATTGAACTTCTAGCAGTTATTTGGGAATCATAAATGTTCGGTAAACACTGTATTCTGATTAATGCAAAATAAGAAGTAAGGTTAGTGGGGCTGCCATTTTGGCCTTGCACTGCCCTCTGCTGTCGATTAAAATTGATGTCAAATTGCCCTAGGGCAGGGGTGTCAAACTCATTTTTGTCGCAGGCCAGATTTTAGTTACAGTTTCCCTTGGAGGGCCGCGATGACTGAAAATATATAAAGAAGTCAAGAATAACAGTTTATGCACCTATTGTTTAAGTTACCTTAATGAGGGATTTCATTGCAAACCCAATTAGTTCCTGTGAGATGACTTACCACTCTCCAAAGGTTTTGGGCAGGCATGGACACGTTGAAGTCGATGTAGCCCGACACTTCCTGGGCATGGGGGCTGACGGGGGCTGCGACATCATGGCTGCCGCACACAACAAAACACACAATTAAGTCCCATGCTTACGGGCGTCCCCAAATGCGTCGCAAGATAACAATAAGAATTACCTGTTGAGAAATCGCGATGTCATTCCGTGAAGCAGCTGGACCATGTCGCCGTGACGCACTGCACGAGGAGGATGGCCTACGGCGAGGTCGGCCCTGATGCAGGTGACGCACACATGATTGACATGTTTACCTTGACCATCACCCGCCCACCAGGTTCACCTACTTGTCAGCGTTCTTGACGATCCACCAGTTGTTGACGTCCTTGAATGCGTAACAGGTCACCTGCTGCTGATGAGAGCTGCCGCGACCGTTTTCATACCTGCACATTCATGCAGGCGCGCACACACACACACACACACACACACACACACACACACACACACACACACACACACACACACACACACACACGCACACACAAACACACCCACACACGCGCATGCACAAGCAAACGCGCACGCAGGGATGGGCATTCAGATTTAGCGAGAAGCCACCTGAGGGGCTGCTGTTCGCTGTGAGCTGGCGGCAGGACACCTGATTGGATAGTTGGCTTTGTGAGAATGCAGCCAGCACGGGATAGGCTGGGAGGCAGAGCTTCTCAAAGTCACCTGACTACCATACGCAACCTCCAGGGGCTGACCTTGCGTGATCCGTGACAGACCTCCCTGAGTGATGTAATCAATCAATTCGCAACATATGTTTTTCAGTTCACGTGTGTGTGGGCACACATGTGTATGAGTGCGTGCATGTATGAGTGTGAGTCTGTTTATGTGCCTGTGTACCTCAAGGCTGGCTTGGAAGGCGGGGCTCATCAGCTGGTCATGTGGTCCAGTGCGGTGCAGAAGAGTAAGGTGCAGATAGAAGCAGAGAACGTACAGCACGGCAGGAAGCACCAGCAGACACACACCACGACACACACACTCAAAAAACACACTCACCTAACACAGAAACATACTAAGGTGTGTTATAGTGCTTCTGGGGATGCTCAGTGTGCATTTGCATGTGTGCACTCACGCCGCTCACACGAGTGTCACTAATCATCTTCCAGCAGTGCACACAGGCCACGCCTACTAGCAGTAGGTAGGAGAAGGCACCCATGTACTTCACCCTGAATATGCAAACACATGCACACAGGTCACAGCGCGTGTGTGTGAGTGTGTCTCTGTACGTGGATGTGTGTTTCTAACCCGATGGCGGCAGCGCAGGACGTTCCGGAGAGGAGGAGCCAACTGTATCTGACAGGCCAGCTATGAGGTTAGAGGTCAGAGGTCACAGCATGTCCTCCCTGCAAGGTTTAGAGGCAGCAAGGGTCTGGACTCACCTGCTGCTGGCATGGTAGAAGCGCAGGTACGACAGGAAGGACAAGAGGATGAAAAAAATCAGGATTGACTCCAGCAGCATCAGCCGCGATTGGACAATTAGAGCGTTGTCTGCAAATAACAACAGTGACACCTCAATTTACTATGTGCGCCTGTGTGTGAGTGTGACATATGTGGTTACCTAGCAAAAGCAGCAGTGCTGCTCCCAACGCTGACATGTGACCAAAGCCCAACTCCAGAGTCAGGCAATATGCCAAAGGAACGCACAACGCTCCGCACACTGCAGGGAGGACACGCAGACTCCACACGCTTACACCGCATGGGTACTCTGTCACCCAAAACAAACACACACATGCAATCAATGATGCAACACACACACACACACACAAAAAAGGAGTGTGTTGTCTGACCTGCTCCTATTCGGTTCCATGTGAAGTTTCCATCAAATCCTCCCAAGTAGGCTGCAAAATGCGCACACACACATTCACATCAATGACACACACACACACACACACACACACACACAGAAAAGTATTTTGGTCGTCAAGGTAACCCACCCCCCAAGGCCAGGATCATGTGACCAAGTGGCGGTCCGCTGTCATCAATAAAGAAAATCCTCTTCATGTAAAGAGACACAAATTGGCCATAGTAAACTTCATCAAAGCTGCACACACACGCACAGACAGATGTCCCATTATAAGCGATTGAATGTATATTAGATCTGATATTGCGAAGTGTGCTAATTGAGTGCTGCTTACACAACGGCGTTGGGGTGCGCGAGGCGGTGCACCCGGGTCCAGAAGGCGAGGAGAGACACCAAGACCAGAAGCAGGTCCACGCGGACAGTCACCACCAGGGGGAGCCGCAGTACCATCCTCAACACTACACCAGTTGGTTGTTGAGAAATTAAACAGAAAAAAACCCTTACGCTGCACTCATTGACATGCAGCGGTGCCTTCAAATGCGAGTGACCCGATTTATAAGATTTTCGAGATACGACTCATTGTTTGGCAGCTTTTTTTTTTTTTTTGCTTTGATTTGCGAGCGTAAACTTCAGATAGGATAATGCAACACAATATATACAATAAGTATAGATTAAGGTTCAACGATTTATCATTTTTTAAATCGAAATTGTGCTTCAATATTACATGATCACAAACTTCTGATATTTGCAGTGATCATGACTGACTTAATATCTGTTGTTCAATAATTTCACATCAATGTTGGCACACCATTCAGCTCTGAGCTGCTGCTTGTGAACTGGGGAGAATATGAACACACTAACGCGCCACAGTGAGGCTGCGCTTGCTAGCTAGAGCGGCTAAACATCCTTGTCTCTGTGGCGGTAAATAAGATGCAGTTATAATCAGCATTAACACTAAAGGCGGATGAGGGGTACATTAAGCATCCAAAACTGAGCAAGAGGGAAAATAAGATGGCGATCCCAATCACTGAGATGATGTGTCGACAAATACCAGAAAAAGTGCTTTGATGTGTCGTTCACTTTTCACAGAAATCTGGCTCGACCTACGTTTCAGCAGAGAGGAACCAGCTATGAACAACAAATTAGGTCAATTCATAAGTGTCAAGAGGGAAAATAAAAGTACAGTGAACAGCGACACACCAAGCACACATCCCCAAAACTAGAAATGAACAGATACATCAGCCAGCACGAGCTGCTTATAAGGTCAAAAGTATAGTATTTCATCTTCCGAACTGCTTAATCCTCACTAGGGTCGCGGGGGGTGCTGGAGCCAATCCCAGCTGTCTTCGGGCAGTAGGCGGGGGACACCCTGAATTGGTTGCCAGCCAATCGCAGGGCACACAGAGACAAACAACCATGCACGCCCACACTCACACCTAGGGACAATTTAGAGTGTTCAATCCGCCTGCCATGCATGTTTTTGGAATGTGGGAGGAAACCGGAGCACCCGGAGAAAACCCACTCAGGCCCGGGGAGAACATGCAAACTCCACACAGGGAGGCCGGAGCTGGAATCGAACCCGGTACCTCTGCACTGTGAAGTCGACGTGCTAACCACTGGACTACCGGGCCGCCTTATAGTATTTCATATTTTAAATATTTACAATATCACTTACGTATTTGTGTTTGTTTGCTCTATTTTGAACCATAGAGTGCAGCGTTATGAGATCTTCACAATGATACGTGTTCTGCCCACAGTAAAAGTTTCGGGCCAGTTCATTAATATTAATTGTGTTTAGAATATTCATTTAGTTATCGCGGTGCATTGTGGGTAGCAGACGCCATGTTTCATCAGACGAGTCATTACAGAAAGCCTGACCGTGGTCGTTGCAACTGGTCCTCCTGAGTTCAATTCCTTTCGTTTCACCTTCGAAAGCAATGGCTTTTCACTGTACTGTTGACCTGCGTTAACATACTCCCGAGTATCTAACACGTAGCGATAACAGTACAATACGTCTCAAAATAACATTATCTTTGTTATTAAATCAATTTTGCTTTGCTAAGGAAGTATATTTATGTTATTTATTTTATTGTATGACATTGCAGGAGAAAAAGTGGACATATGTTAATTAAAAAAATGCAAAATTTGAAAGAAAACAAGCAGAGAGAAGAATAAATCAGATTCTTTCTGCCTGTTTTCGCAGGAAATATTTATGTGTGACATTTAAAATAACTTAATACTTCAAGTTTCATTTTTACACTAAAGTTTATATCACCATGGGTATTGTTACTGTGAAGGGATTTAGGTTATATGCATTTTAGCCTATATCGCCCAATTCCCACCTTTGCTGAATGCAGCATACGTTCATTCACATGTACATAGGGTCAGGTCACTGCTGCCTCACCTTTGGAGCCTTACTGATGGCTTTTTCATTTTTTTTCTTTTAACATTTGTTGTAATGTCAGGTAAAAATGTTGTAATATTTTTCCATGTTATTTTTTTCAGCTCTTTCTTTCAGTTCTTCATTTGTAATTAAAATGTTATGGTACTCTGCAGTTTAGTTCTCTGTACAGATGTTATAAAAGTAGCAGTTTAAAAACAGGAGAAAAAAAATTGATAATAATGAAGATGATAAGATACGAAAAATATATCGAAATCTTTTTCGGGGCCATTTTGCCCAGCCCTTGCGTTTATGTATGTACAGTAATATAATTAAATTCATTGTTTTCACGGGTACTGTATATCTGTACGTTCACTTAAGAACAGAGTGAGGGTACTATTGTCACATCGATAAGAATTCATTTTTGCTTTAATACGTCTGTAGTTTTCAGCCGGTACTTTACTTTTACTTCAGTAAAAATAAGAACAATAGTACTGTACTTCTCTTTACAGTATTATTTGATACAAACATCTCTAGTTTCATTTGGGTTTGCAAACACGTACTTTTGGCATCTCTGTGAGGGATGTATTGATCATGAATAAGTCATCCATCATGACGATAAACCGAATCCAGCCAACAGGTACTATTATTGTAAGCATGCTATTATTGCTCGAGGCTGACGCTGGCTGTCCAAGCTAAAGCTAATGCTACAGCTAATGCTAATAGAAATGCTCACAGTGTGCTCACAGCTGAAGTGTCAAGTCGACCGTGTTGAGCGGCTCATTCTGGCCTCGTAGCAGCAACCAACCGCCGGCCGGTGAAGTTCGGTCCGGTCCGTTCGTGTCTCCTCCTCCCTGAAATCGATGTTAGCTCGGGAGCGACGTTTCCTTAACGATTGATACTGTCTGGCTCACTCACTCGCTGCTCCGGTGGCAAGCCTGGGCGTTGCTATGGAAACAGCAGTTTCGGATTGTGACTTTCTCATACAATCTAATGAATAATCGATAATCACTACGGACAGCATGCAAATTATGACTTAATCAACTTGCTTGATTTCGCGTGTCCTATCATTATTCTTGAATGGTATACAGACGCGTGCCCCCCCCCCACACACGCACACATACACACACGCGCGCACACAAACAGACGAACAACAGGCTAACGGAAAGAAAATGGGTCCCATGAGTATACGTATATAAAAGGAGCTTCCCTGAATTGCTTAGTCATTCACAATCAAAGATGGGGTGAGGTTCACCTCTTTTTGAACAACTTCGTGAGAAAATAGTCGAACAGTTGAAGGACAATGTTCCTTTATGTTGCAAGACATTTCAGTTCAACCAGTGTCAGTAAATACAGTTAGGCGCTGCATCAATCAATCAACAAATCAATCAATCAAACTTTACTTTTAGAGCAGTTTTCATACATGGCAGTGCAACCCACAAGGACACAAACACACATTTACAAACATCCCACAATAGTAAAAGCAAAGAGTGCAATAATTGTAAAGTGTCCTTGAGTGTTTTGAAAGGTGCTTAAAAATTAAATGTTTTATTATTATTATTAAAATTATGATTAATAAATGAGAATGAGACCAGAAGCTGGGTACAGAGCATCTCATTGAGCCGTCCGCACTAGAACCAGATCGATGCTGTCGCTCTTTACATGAACAGCGACCAGGGACCCA
>CAAKHF010008292.1:0-39537 GCA_901007745.1 Hippocampus kuda
TGTGCCTGTGTGGGTTTTCTCCAGGGACTCCGGTTTCCTCCCACACTCCAAAAACATGCGTGGCAGGTTAATGGAACACACACAATTGTCCCTGGGTGTGTGTGTGAGCGGGGCTGGTTGTTCGTCTATGTGTGCCCTGCGATTGGCTGGCAACCAGTTCAGGGTATACCCCGCCTACTGCCCGAAGACAGCTGACAGCAGCTTTATCAAAGAGTCTAAATTGCCCTTTGGAGAAAATTTGACTTTGAATTGTTGTTTTCCGACATGTATATGGGCCTGCACTTGGCCATTCTGGGTGCACTGTCATCCAAAATCACCTACGATAGGTTCCAGATCCTCCCCAACCTGAATAAGAACAAGCACTATGTAAAATAGGTTTCTGGATGGAGATACAAAAATGAAGCTCACATAAGATAAGATAAGGCACAAGTGTCAAAGTCAAGGCCCGGGGGCCAGATCTGGCCCATCATTTTATGTGGCCCGCGAAATCAAATCAAGCATGTCAAGTTCCATGATGCTTGCTAAAGTCTGAACCAAAATTTCAAATTGTCATATGTAATCCACAATAACAGTCATTATTCTAGACTTCTGATTTTAAAACTAGTTATTCATTAATTTGTTGTGCGCTGTATCTATGATATGTGGAGGGGATTAAACATTTATGTGGTTTCCCCAAATTCAAAATGGCCCTCCAAGGGAAACCGTCACTAAAATGTGGCCCGTGACAAAAATGAGTTTGACACCCCTGAGATAAGGTAACCTTTATTTGTCCCAGACTGGGGAAATTTGCAGTCTACAGCAGCAAAATTGGGGAAGGCGGGGGGTAGAAAAGAAAAAAACAAAGTGTTGCATGCACAAAATAACTCAATGTTTCAGAAAAAGTTGTAACAACTCCAAACTCTGTAAACTACTACTGAGATTTGTCAGCAAAAGTCATACTTGGATATTGCCTTCTTGTCCTTCTGGCTTAACGTGATTCAATTTTGTCAGGTATTCACACAGACATCCGAGGGCTTCTGCGGCCACGTATTGGCCGCAGGGTGACCATTTGGCGCTGTGAAGTGTTTGCTAAACAAACAAAAAAAAATCAACGCACAAACTTTGCAATGCAGGTCCTGCTCGCCAAGCTCAAAGCCACCAACCAGTTCTACGCTGTCAAAGTGCTGCAGAAGAAAGTCATCTTGAAGAAAAAGGAGGTGAGTGCCTAGTACGCCAGAGCTGTATGTGTGGTACAATGAGGTCATGAGATATACCCTCATATGAATAATTTAGATATGAAAAGGGCCTGAAAATAGATGTCATTTTCCGACAGTCACACTAAAAACTCACAAGGCATTTATTACATTTCAGGTCAGCTTCTGTGTCTGACACCAAAATGAATGAGCATTGCTCGTCATACTGTACTTAGCTGCTGTTTTTTTTTTTGTATTACTAAATTAGATGGAAATCTTTAACATCAGCCCTCACCTTGGTGAAATTCCAAATTAAAAACAAATAAAAAACAGCACAGTAAACACAATTGCTCAGATTATGTCACAAGACATATATTTCAAAATGTGAAACACTGCTCTGCCTTAACCCTCCCGTTATGTTGCAGGTCAAATTGACCTGTTTGGAAAATACAGAAAAAAACTAAATAAATTCAACTTTGTCTTCTAGCCTCCACTTTTCATTTTAGTTTTTTAATTATAAAAACTGCATTGCATTCTGTGATTTTGTTTGGATGATTGAACATTTTTATTTACCCATGAACATTGTTGGAAAAAAGAACGTAATAGGAAGGTTAAATACAAAATCCACATGAAAAGAAAGAAAAACATCGCCTTCTGGTGGGTCCAATGGGGTGCTGAATTGCAATACAAACAAGAGCAAAAAAAAAAAACAAACCAAAACCAAATGCATGTAGCTCAACTCGTATGAAGCAGAGCAACGTCCTGTGTTTTCATCAAAGTCTGGAAGCAGCAGCACAAACTCAATCTTATCTAATCGGCACAATGCTTGGTGCAAAGGACATGTTATATGACTCAAAGAAAAGTGAGAGTTCATCACGTATCCACACATGCAATTTACTTGGAAAGTAAAGGTCACATTCAATTTGGATCTGATCCCAATCCTGAAATATATTCAGACACTGTATCACTGCCAAATCGATCTGATCAGATAGAAAATTTTAAAAACTGCCCCAAAAAAATCAGTGAAACAGCAAAATTGTGAAAGGTGAACCACGTTATAGCGAGGGTTCACTGTCAACACAGTCACTCATCATTGCAAAAGAATGAAACTCAAAAGTTCTGATTAAGGTCAAATATTTGCACACATACTAGTACAATGGTCGGTCTCCTCTATAGAAAAATAAAAATTGTGATACTGACACTGTTGTAATTTGCTGTGCTCATGCAGAGGGTCAGCACAGCCAAAAACGTTTATTGATGTACTGCTTTTCCGGCTTTGATCTCCACGCGTCTCCTTTTGCAGCAAAAAAACATCATGGCGGAGAGAAACGTGCTGCTCAAAAGCCTGAAACACCCGTTTCTGGTTCGCCTCCATTACTCCTTCCAGACCGCCGAGAAGCTCTACTTTGTTCTCGATTACGTGAATGGTGGAGAAGTATGTGCAAGCAATCGAAGCAAGCAAATTGATTCACGTGCTGAAGGGGGCCTTCTGATGTGCTCGCCCTCTTGTTTGTGCAGCTCTTCTTTCACCTGCAGCGTGAGAGATGCTTCTCTGAGCCCAGGGCGAGGTTCTACACGGCAGAGGTGGCGAGCGCTATTGGCTACCTTCACTCCCTCAATATTGTCTACAGGTCAGACTAATTTGGATTTCTGAATGTTGGGACATCAACCACGACGTGTCAGCAATGCACACTTGCATTCTTACGGTGGATCGAGGATATTTGTTTTCTTTGCCTACAATATTGAGTAAAGTCAATTGTTGTGATATAAAACAAAAATAAGATAATCTTTTATTTGTCCCACACTGGGGAAATTTACATCAATGGGGTTGCGTGTGCTATCGGGATCCCCGTACACAGGATACGTAAAAAGATTAAAGCAAATAAAGGAGATGAGCAGAAATGAAGCTGCCTTTCTCCCCCCCGTAGGTTTGGGGTACAAAACCACACAAAACAAAATGGGAAGAAGAAATAAATAAAGTAGAAGGATGAAAAGAAACTCAGACAGGGATATGCGCTGCTGGAGAGGCAGCCACTCAGGGGGCGCCATCATAAAAAAAAAAAAAAAAAAAAAGATCTAGCAGTTGCAACCTAGATCATATGAAATATAAAGTCACACAGACACACAGGAAATTTCTGTGGAAAAACAAAGCAAAATATGTTTTTAGGATTGTTTTCATCTCTCTCTCCCTCCCTCCCCATTCATTGTCCATCCATCTACACAGCCACCTAAAATATGATATGGTGTGTGTGTGTGTGTGTGTGTGTGTGTGTGTGTGTGTGTGTGTGTGTGTGTGTGTGTGTGTGTGTGTGTGTGTGTGTGTGTTCATTGCAGGGATCTGAAGCCAGAAAATATCCTCTTAGATTCTCAGGTGAATAACAGTCACACTTTCTCCTCCTGACACAGTCCGAACACGAACCAGGTGGTGTGTGGATCCCAAAAATGCAGACTCAGATAAACTGCGTGACAAAAAAATATTTATTTAGAGAAAAACAAAGTACAGTACTGACAAAGTATAAACAGAACTCATTGGCAACAACAAGCCAGGAAAACCAGATATGAACAAAAAGTACTTGCAAACTGCACGGTAAATTTGACAATGGAAAATACTCAAAATGAAATGTCAAGAATCCAAACCCACGAAACTTAAAGTAGTCTAAAATGAATTCAAAAACCAAATACTAACTGAACAAGAATCTAACAATACAAGATCGACTATGAACATGGTCAATAATCCAATAGAGTTTTGGGATCTCGGCAGTCCTTAAAATACTTGACTCGGCGTGATTGGGAACAAGACACAGGTTGTCTGACATGGGCGCGAGGGGATGCACATACACACCACTGAAGAGGCACGCCCTTCACTCCAGCTGGTCCTAACACAAACCAAAAAAAAAAAAAAATCAGACAGAGCAAAACCATGACGCCTCCTTTCTCTGACTGACCGATGCTTTTGGCCATTTACATGTGTATAGATCCCCCGTGCTTGTGTTTGCGCTGTTGCAGGGCCATGTAGTGCTGACAGATTTTGGTTTGTGCAAAGAAGGTGTGGAGCCAGAAGGAACCACCTCAACTTTCTGTGGAACACCCGAAGTGAGTTGATTACTGGATGTCAAAGAAACAAACATACAGGGATCATTTAAGTTACCCAGATACAGATCTAGAAATAAAAATACAGCAAGAGTTTGTTAAAACTTTTTTTTAAAGGCGTATCTCTGTTTGAGCATGTTACATTAGATTTTCCACAAAACGGTTCAGATTCAAACTGGTGCCAAATGTGAAATCTGGATCAGATACAGATTAAATTCGGTTTGCCCACACATAGCTACCTCAGCAACAAACGAGCTCATTAAGAGCCTGCAAGATTTGACAGTTTTGATAGATGTGGTCCATGAAAAGTTGTGCGTTGATTTTGCAACATATTTTCTCATTGCTTCTGTTTTTGTTTGGTTTCTGGTCTGAATTTGGATGTTTGCCAACAAAAGTACTTAGCGCCAGAGGTTCTTCGCAAGGAACCTTATGACAGGACGGTTGACTGGTGGTGTCTTGGAGCTGTGCTTTATGAAATGATTTACAGTCTGGTAAGTGTGTGTGCATTGTGTGTGTGTATTTGTCTGTTTGTGCGTTGTGTGCATGTGTGTGTGGGTAATAACATCTGCCCATTCCCTTCATGGTAGCCTCCTTTCTACAGCCGTGACGTTGGAGAAATGTATGACGGGATTCTCCATAAGCCTCTGCTGCTCCCACCAGGGAAGTCTGAGGCTGTGTGCTCCCTGCTGGAGGGTCTCCTGCAGAAGGACCAGCACAGACGCTTCGGGGCCATTGCCGACTTTGTACGTACCTTTAAATTAGGAGGGGGACAAACTAGTGGATATCTTAATACTTAGAAACATCTCGCAATTCCAAATACAGTTGAATTGATTTTTTTTTTTATGTGTTGTGTTCTGTAGTTAGAAATCAAGAACCACACTTTTTTCTCATCAATCAACTGGGACGACATTTACCACAAGAGAATCACTCCTCCTTACAACCCCAATGTGGTGAGTGTCAGTTCACGAATGTATTTTAAAAGGGAACTTATGCCACTTTATTTCTGCTCTACAATAACAACATCTCTTTATCATTCAGTTGCCCTGTGGACCAGGCTAAATAATCGTACTGTACTAGACTTTGACATCAATGTTCATAAATGCATTGCCACTGTGCCCTTCGATTGTCGTTGTCACCCTGGCAACCTCACCATTTCTTTAAAATAAAAAAAAAAGTCCTCAAGTTTTTTCATACCACTCCCAATTGGAGTTTACTTTCAAACTAAACATAAAACAAAGAAGATTAATTGCATGTTGTGCATTTGAAACAACCACACAACTTTGCCTTCTGCTAGCGCGATGCTAACACACATGATGCAAACCCCGTAGATGAGCTCACATATAGCATCAGTGTTATGGGGTTATAATCCATTCAGCAATGGATATTTGAACACAAACAACGTGCCGACGCATGTAGACTTGCAATAGAACAATACTTAAAGGCATATATTCTTTATCCTTTAAAAAAAAAACTCAAATTACTGCAAGTTACCAAATCACTTACAGTATTTAACTGGCTTTTTATGGATTATACTGCTGCTCGGTGGCCAAGTCACACATATCAGAAGGAGTTGCAATGAATTAAATCATGACGCATTCACTGTTTAATTCTTTACGTTGCATTTCATGATGCAATTTCTAATGATTTCTCAGAAGAACAACTCCTAACTCATCTATATAACCTATATAACTTTCGAAATATCCTTCCTCACATTTAGAGGGGCCCTGCTGACACTCAGCATATCGACCCAGAGTTCACCAGGGAAATGGTTCCTAATTCTGTGAGCCGGACGCCGGAATTTAACGCCAGCACGAGTTCCAACAACGCCTTCAACGGCTTCTCCTACGTGGCCAGTGAGGACAGCTTTCTGTAAAACGAACTCACTGGTTGAAGGGGTAACAGTCTAGCCCTTTCGTGTTATATGACAATGTAGCTGACCGCTGCTCAATGTAAGGGTTCACGATGGAGCCATTTTGTAACAGAGTGCGTGGACTTGAAAGATCCATAGTTAATCCAGTCTAGTTTTATCTCCTTTTAAGTACAATGGGGAGGAAGTGTTGGTGAATGTAAATATGTGATCATTCTATTATTGTTTCTGTGATGCTACGCAAATACTATCAGTCCAATAGTGAGGACAGTGAGTGTTTAATGCCCTTGTTCTTCTGAACCAAACTCATCCAAGCATGCCTTTCTGCACTTTGCACACCGAGAACAGAAAAAGGGCGCCCCCCCGCCCCAAACAGTTGGTGGCTTTCAGTTGTCTTGCTTATGTGAGGAAGTAACAGTCAAGGACAACAAATGGTGTGAGTGCCTTTTTTGGGTAGCATCTCTGTAACATCCTATTTTTCACCATAACTTTTGGATGCATTGTGCAGAGATGTGCCAACTGGCTCAAGGTGTTGTCTTTTAAGCGCGTCAGCTCAGAACTGCTAAATGTATTCCTCAAGCCACAGGAAGAAGAAAACATTTTTGAGACTTGTCATGGTGGCTGAAAAACAATTAAATGGAGAGAAAAAAAAAACAATTTCAAGGAGGGAAAAAAAGTTTCCTTTGTCATAGCTTTTTCTATCTATCCATTGTGCTTTAGCGTGCAAGAAAACACATAGGTGGGTTTGGACCTCAATAACCAAACAAATAAGTCATTCGTGGTAAGTTCCATTTAATATGGAATGAACATGATCATAATTAATTTGTTGTTAGAAAATGCTTTAATTGGTCAGTGTATACTGCAAACTGTAATGTGTACTCTCTCACTAATGATTTCTGTATTGTGCCTTGTGAATGTGATGTTAAACGATACATTGTAAATGTTTATGAATGTGGTTCATTAATGTAATGCTTTGGAGCAGTGCCAATTACAAAAATTCAGACTCATGTCACTTGTAATGATTAGTGGTGCTTCAATTAGCGGGGAGGAAGAGCTACATCTTGTATTATTATTATTATACAGTCCATTTTCTAATCTGCTTATCCTCACAAGGGTCGCGGGGCGTGCTGGAGCCTGTCCCAGCCGTCTTCGGCAGTAGGCGGGGGACTCCCCGAACTGGTTGCCAGGCAATCGCAGGGCACGCATAGACAAACAACCATTCACATTCAGAGACAATGTAGAGTGTTCAATTAACCTGCCATGCATGTTTTGGGAACGTGGGAGGAAACCAGAGTACCCAGAGAAAACCGATGCAAAGATGGGGAGAACAATGCAAACTCCTCACAGGAAGTCCAAACCATGGTTTCGAACCCTCGACCTCTGTGAGATGGACGTGCTAACCAATCGGATGTGGAGAACTCCTTTGTGATTCACCCATCAATTTGGCTCTTGCCAGGTTGTAAGTCTTGGCCCCTGCAAATACAACAGGTTGTGATCAATTGTGACGAAATTGCGATAAGATAATTTTAGTGTATATGCTTTGTTCGATATATTTGTTTGGTGGTTTTAGTATTATACATCTCTGATTCGATTGAAAATAAATATTTTTGTCAAATAAATATACCCCGTACTGAATCGTAGCTCTCGCTCTCTCTGTCCCCCCTCACCCCGAAAACAGGTATATACAGTACAGTATATGTATACATATCAAACTACTGTGTTTCCATTGGAATTGTTTTCACCCGCGGTGTAAGGAAACGGGTACTCAAAGAACGAAAGCGTAGCTGCAAGTTACACTAGAGTTCGACGGATTCCTACATTGTACAAGAACTTTTATATGATGTTTTGGAACAGTTGTTCATTCAACCTCTTTTTTGCTTACTCATATATTGCCTCGCAAGTCTTCATTTACCTCAACAAACGTGTAGCTTTCGGTTTGTATGATTGAAGTTTTCGAAAAGCAACACGTTTTTTGTGGTTGCGCGTGTTGCACTTGTAGCTTTGACCACGGGTGGCGCTACACTCTAGTGTGAGCATTACAATTTGCATTTAGCAGTCGAGGCATGCGTGTTCGTGGGAATATGCTAGGTTGCTATTTACCGCCAGGCTGGAAAGCTGATTCGGACAAATAAGGTGAATAATTTTCCCGTAGCATATGAATGGTCCCCATTAGTTTAATGTTCCTCGTATGAGTCGCGGCTATTCGATTGGTTTATGTCTGCTATGACCTACCATCTCGGTTCGTTTAAAGTGAGCTAACGTTAGCTCACCGTCGTGGGGCGTCCCGAATATGCGTTAAGCTACATTAAAAATGTCTCACCACGTGTTTTTAACACGATGTGGAGTCTTACAAATCAAAGAGGAATGACAATTTTATTCTGTGGACAGAAAAAGAAGTCGTATACTTTTTCTGCAAACGTGTAAACAACTTAACACGCTCCAGCATGTTACTTGAATGATGATTCAAGGCACAAATTTGGAGAATTCTCACGCCACACTACCAAAAAAAAATAACCGAAAGTTTACGAGTTTGATTATTGAAATAATGAAGACCTGGTTTTAATATCCTCACAAATCTATTTTGTCAACGTGAAATCTGAGGCTCTTTAATTGAATACAAACCTCGCATCACTAATGGTGTTGTGTGAAAAGCATTTATTGTACCTTTTGCCTCTCTCAAATCAAATCCGTGATCGGGATACACAAATGCAAATGCAGAATTGCACATTGCATTGCACGTTGTGGGTTCTACTTAGTCCGTCTTTTAAGTCACATTACATGATGCATACGGATTCATGTTTGGTGGAAGTGAACGGGTTCTTGTTTGTTCGTGGACAGGGTGATTTAATCGACCACAATGTTTTTAGCAGCTTCCATAGTCAAAGTGTCCCCCCACTGACACGCACTGCTTGTAGTAACATCGTCACAAGAGTCAGTCTCAGTGTTGCAGCAGATATAAGTCAAGCCGTGCGATTTGATGGCACATTTTATCGTTTAATTGTTGAGCATTTAAACGTTAATTTATTATGGATTGTGTTTGCATACCTTACATATTTTGAAAAATATATTATTGAAAGAGGGAAAACTTATTTTCACTCCATCTGTAAAGAAAATATATCTGTGGAAGTTGATGCTTGGGGGAAAGTTGTAGTTTCAAAGCTTGTTGTAGGGTAATTCAATCTCCAGTCGAGAATTAATGCCTCTAGAAAATAATCAGAGGAAAAATTGAATAAAATCATCCATCCATTTTCCGCCGCTTATCCGGGGTCGGGTCGCGGGGGCAGCAGCTTTAGTAGGGCAGCCCAGACTGCCCTCTGCCCAGCCACTTCTTTGAGCTCTTCCCGGCGGATCCCGAGGCGTTCCCAGGCCAGCTGGGTGACATAGTCTCTCTAGCATGTCCTGGGTTATCCCCGGGGTCTCCTGCCAGTAGGACCTGCCTGGACCACCTCACCAGGGAGGCGTCCAGCAGGCATCCTAATCAGTAGCTGGAATAAAATCATATTTTAGCGAAATGTGGATTTTCTTTTTCGGCCATATCCTTAATTTATTCCACATTAAATGGTGAAATGAAGACAAGCTAAAAAAAACTCATTTTTCTTTTTCCTTTTAAGCAGCTGACATATATTATGCTTTCATCGCCTCAGCTGAAACGTGTTGCCTCTTCCCAGTGTGTCAGCTCACTGTCAATGTGTGTTTGCAGTATGGCAGAACAGGCTGATTGTGCTCTGTGTTTTGACACAGACTCAAGTGCTGTGGACAAGGATAGCCCCAAAGTAAGATGGACTCTGGAAGAGGTGAGTGAAAAGCAGACTTTATTTAATCGCTGAATTACACAATGTACATGTTACTGAGCAAATTAGCAATGTAAGGCCTTATTTACACCGTATCCTCCATTCTGATTCAATGCTTATTTTGTTTGACTGTATTTCCATGTACATTTCAACACATCTGATATGGCTGTGTTTACACTGACAGAATAGAGGTTTCGATGTACAGGGGTGTTTTATTAATGTTTTATTTGTGTTGCTTGGATAGGTGCTGGCATCACCAATTTTTTTCAATGATATCAAGCTCTCCCATTGGTGCCTTTACTGTGTCCTTACCTTGTACACACTGCCATGATACATATCGAAACGGGGCCACTCTAGACACAAAAAAAAAGCAGAATTGCGTTACTTGAAGTGCAGTGTTACATCCACCCTCATATAGGGCGAGGTACATGCGGATGATTATTATGCTGCTCGAATGACATTAATCGTGACTAAATATTATGAACTATTTTCCCCTCTTTTGGCAAGCAGTCACATTCAAAATAATGCCTTGCAACTGATTAATTAACTTTCTCTTCTGTGCAGGATGAAAACCTAAAAATCCTAGTCCAAAATTTTGGAGAACGCAACTGGAATACTGTGGCCACTCTATTACCAGTAAGAAATGGTTGGAATGAGTAAAATTATGTAGTACTGAAGGATTTATTGATTTTGATCGAAATCTTGATTCTGGACACCGTGATCACCAAAGCTACGTTTTGCTTTTTTCCCCCCCTGTTTATTTATTTATTTTTTTGGCTGCCATTGACTGACCCACAATCTGTTGTCAGTTATTTCTCACATACACACTGTCTCCTTCCTCTGCTGCTTAGAAAATCAATCTGAAGCGGCATGCCATTCGTGACACATCACGCAACCCAATCGGCTCCACCCTGGTTTAAAAAAAAAAACTGCAGCAACGCATCGACGTGATATTGCACAGTTGCCCATTCTCCTTGTTTTGCTGGTGGCTCGCATGCACAGACTCTTATAAGAACGGACTAGCAATGCCGCTGGCTCGCCGTCAGCAAAAGTGAAGTCACCGGCAGCCATCTTACGTTGCTACTTGCTAAACTCACTTATTATGAATACATTGATTTGTCAGCGGCGTTTTCGCGAAAACGCCGCCATGTATGGCATAAAGTTGGACCAATAAGTCTTGGAAAAGCACCACATGCACATTTCATCAGTAAGAATGCGATTTGAAAGTCTCTGAGTGTAACACACACATTAATGAGAATGTTTTCAGTGAAAATAAAAATAAGAGAAATTTTCAGTAACAGTGGAAAGCTAAGATGGCTGCTCTCTGGCTTCAGTTGAGAGAGGTGTATTGATAGTCCCTTCATATATAAGTCCATGCTCGCAAGAGGGGAATACTAGGCGCCACTCGAGCAGCAAGGCTTATATCTAAGAGTCACGACCCCCCCCCGTCCCCCGCCCCATCTCCTTTGAGCAGTACAATTTCATCAATATGACACAAAAATAATCTGTGTTTTAAAATCAAAGAGGTGAGATGCACATCCACTGAGAAATAAGTTGGAATTTGTCTATTGTGTCCTGTTACTTGAAAGGGTAAGACAGAATCACAGTGTATGCAACGCTGGAAAAATCTGAGCGTCAATGTGGCCACAGACTGCTGGACTAAAGAGGAAGATGAAAAGGTGAAGAATTTGGACACTAATACAATAGAACTTTTAAGGATTCTGGAAGACCACCGTTTTTTTTCGAGGGGGGAGTGGCGGGGATTTTACATGATCTTTTCATAAGAATAATTGTGTATTTTTTGTTTCCTTGAGCAGATCAGAGAGTTGGTGGGTCA
Organism: Hippocampus kuda; assembly: GCA_901007745.1. Taxonomy (NCBI): domain Eukaryota; kingdom Metazoa; phylum Chordata; class Actinopteri; order Syngnathiformes; family Syngnathidae; genus Hippocampus; species Hippocampus kuda. The sequence goes on from CAAKHF010008292.1 coordinate 11,758, forward strand.
GTTTGGCACCAATCGCTGGAGTCTGATTTGCAAGCATCTGAATGGGCGCGTGGAGAATCAGTGCCGTGACCGTTGGCACACACACTTGGAGCCCCTGTTGAAGAAGTCCAACTGGACCCACGAGGAGGATCTCATCATTTACAAAGCCCGTTCCGTCTTTGGGAACCGCTGGGCTGAGATTTCCAAGCTGCTTCCTGGAAGGTAGGATGCTCTCTTGAGTGTGTGGTCACTTTAAGAAGGAATTTATTGAATAAATGGCATCCATATGGAACACACAAAGATGTGGATGATGTTTGTGTGTGTTCACTATTTGTAGGACAGAGCATGCAGTGAGGAGCCGCTGGCACGGCACGCTCAAAATGGAAGCCGAATTGGGCCAGGTCAAAAAGGAGTCAGACACCATCTCCGTTGACATTCAGCAGTTTGTGGAAGGAAAGGTATGAACACATCTTAAAAGAGAAATATCTTATGTGCGTCTTGTTGTTGGTGGGGATTTTTCTCAACGCACCGTGGCCAACATGCTTGGAGATTATGACAGACTCGCATTTTATTGTATCCTGCAGGTGAACTTCAAGTGTGACATTTTATTGGACACCTCACCAGTAACTCCTGAAATGGTAAGCTCCTTGTTGGTTCTGCAGTATGAGATCCTGAAAACCTGATTTGAAAAGCATGACTTGAATTCTCTCTTCTTTTTCCTCCTTGCTGGACTTTGCACTCTTTGCATTCCTGTAGGCCAAAGATATAAAAGAGCAGTGCAAAATCATCCAGAAGAAGTCCACGCCACCCACGCACACTCTGACATCGAAAGGGACCTTATCTCCAAGCAATGCCCCCTTGCCCACCCGTCCCAGCTCCAGTGGGGTCACTGCCCCGGCACCAGCAGCAGATGCGGTGGATCAGAAAAAGTTTCTTGACGCTGCATTGAGGATGATTGCTGAGGACATGCTCCCACTCAGGTAGGTTCAGAACGCTGCTCACCCGAGAAGCTTTATTGTGTCCCTGGTTGGTTGGAGACCATTGGCTTAGTTGCTGTGTCGTCGACACAATGTTTGGGTCAGGATTTCTTTGCATGAATTAGTCCAAACCAAAACTCTTTCTTTTACATGACACCGTTTGGACAGACACAAAGCTGTTTGCAGTTTAGGCTTAGGTTTCTCAAGAACAGGTTCTGTTTCAAGAAACTTGTCATGGATCGTGGAAATTGTTACAATGCATATAGGATCAGTGTGAAAACCTTAAATTGGCACTAAACCGAGACTGAGGAACTTCTTGCCTGGTGCTAGTTTTGCAATGCTGCTCCATTGTTAATTGAGGAGTCTTGGCCATGGGCAACAGAAAAACTACCAAGATTACCGGTAAAGTTATTAAAGAAAGTGTATCTTGACTTTTGGGACACCCTGTATTTTTTTTCCAGTTGTTTGAGGTATTTAAATGTTAAGAGGTTTAGCTCTGAGCTTGCAAGAGTTGTCGTCGTCATTGGCCCCCGCCATCAAACAGAGAGCCGCTTAGAATTTTCCAAGCATATAAAATGTCATTGCATTTTCCTCCTCTTCCCACTCAGTTTCGTTGAAGGAGCCGGTTTCCGGTCCCTCATGGGCACCATCGGACCCGAATACCACAAGCTGTCCCAGCGTGCCGTCAGCTTGCAGCTTTATGACGACGTGGAGAGAACCATCAAACCTCAGCTCATCCGTGATTTAAAGGCCTGCCTATGCAAATCCGAAGATGGAGAGGGCACCATTCATGTGACCTGTGACCTCTGGGCAGGCACGCAGTCCAGTCTGGTGGATGAGCCCATCGTCATTGTGCAGCTCCACTTCATCAGTGATTCGTGGCAGATTCGCCGGCCCACCGTGGCCTTCCGTCACGTGAGCCATCAAGACCTGAGCGGCGCCATAGCCAAGGAGCTGGAGGGCGTGCTGCTCGGCTACGGCATCTTCCCGCAGAGCATTGGCTATGTCCTCATCAACCATGCGAAAGAAGTGCTGGCTGCTAACAGCGTGTTCTGTGACTACAAGATCATGTGCCCGTCGAGCAGGGGGGAGCCCGACGGAGATGAGATAGTGGCCTTTCTGTCAGACCGGATGCCCGATTCCGAGTCCCCATTTTCTGAGCTCAAGATCGGAACCAGAATTGCTTGCGTGGCAAAAACGCTCCAGGTGGTGATCAGCGAGGCGTTGAAGAACTCCAGAGTGGTCGAAAACCTCCTCTCACATGTCCACAATGTTGTGGCTTTCTTCAGGGGCAGTACGTACTGGAGCGAGGTAGGAAAAATGCATGCTTGTGCTATGAAATTATGTTGCTCTCTCTTTACAAACAATTTATCCCTCGTTGTATTTATTATATCGCTCGTGGCTTTGAAAAAGAGTCTGAAACAAGATGGTGTGTTTTTTTTCCTGAAAAAAAAAAGTCATTTTATAGTTGGGGATTCAACCAGTCAGCGACGATGTGAGTAAGCACTGCCATTTCATAGCTTCGTACAGGGTTGGGAAACGTAAACGATGCACACCCTAACCGCAAATGGCTAATGAACATTCAGTATGAATGCATTTCATTCAATATGAATGTTCAAATTGGTCCAGTATGATATGTTTGGTAATATAATTGGTCAGATGTGACGAAACTATGGGTAAATCTATTGCCGGCTAGAAGCTTGTCAAAAATGACCAATAAAATGTGTCACATGAAAAGCTGCAGGGTTCAAAGAGTGGGGGGAAAAAAAGTACAGTAAGTTACACATAGTTGACGGCTCCAAATCAAATCGTGCCGTCTACTCTGTGTGTCCTCATGAAGGTTTTGTTGAAGGAGTGCGGCGTGTCTTTGTGTCCGCCCTCCAACCACTGTCGCTGGAACTCCATGATGGTGTCCTTGCGCAGAATGGTGCAGGAGTCCGCTTGGAACGGCATCCTCACCGTGCTGGCACAGGCTCGCAGCGAGGCAAGCGACACGTCCAGCGCCCCGCCTCTGATCATGGTCAAGAGGGAGCAAGTGCTCGACATTCTGGCTCTCGTGGAGCCCTTCCAGGAAGCCTTGCAGGTATGGAATTCACTGACATCGGTCAACTAGCTGGTTGAAGAGAATGTGGGAGTATCATTTTTTTTTTTGGCCTGCTCTCGCTTGTAGGTCTTGTTAGGAAATGCATTGGCGATCTCATATGTCCTGACCTCTCTGGTTGGCCTCGATAAGACGTTGGAGGGCTGTAACACGAACTACATCCACTTCAAAAAGGCCCTCCGCACGGGCCTGCATACTCACTTCCAGTCCCTGATTCACCAAAAAGACCTGGTTGCAGCTGCCATGCTTGACCCCAGGAACAAACTGAAGGTATGTACTCTAACTCCCCAACCACTGAGCTGTCTCTAAGCCATTAGGTACCAGGCTCCACAGTGATAATGAATACAAATATCATCAGAGTCTGAAAAGTTTTATTTTGAAAATCAGGTGGAGAGGTGTACCTCTATAAAAACACAGTCTGATAGTTTGAAGTCCCTCATGCTCAAATTGCTGTTCTGTGTTGTTGACAGACTTTCTCTTGCTGCTCTCTATCTTTGCAATTTGTACTTTTTTTTTTTTTTACAACTCATGAATAAGTTAACTTCAAAATCCTAGCAGTAGAACCCTAGAGCAGAGGTCCCCAACCCCCGGGCCGCGGACCGGTATCGGTCCGTGGGTCATTTGGTACCGGGCCGCACAGAAAGAATACATAACTTACATCCGTTTTATTCATTTCGGAATCTGAAAGATGTTTTATTTTGAAAAATTACCGCATCCTCTGTTACATCCGTCTACAATTAGTCACTCTTGACGCAGGTGAAGGCACGCTTCTCAGTCACGTGATAGGTTACCGCTAAAATAAAACCCAGGAGCTCGCAAAATGAGTAAAAAACAAAGGTCTTTGGAAAGTTTATTTGGGTACAATACAATACAATACAATACATGCTGATTTATATAGCGCTTTCACAACAGCGGCAGCTGTAACAAAGCGCTTAACAAAACAGTTAACATAAAGTAGGGGAAAAGGCCCAGCCAGGAGACAGAGGAGCAGCCTACGACTTTCAAGAAAAAGAAGGCTACATTTAATCGACAGTGTCACGGGTCCTACTTAAAATATAGATTTATCTCAACGGGAGATTTCCACGCACCAAGCCCACTCTGCATAATATGCGGCGATGATGAGTCGTATTTTTCATGCACTTTTTAGCTATCTTATTTTGAAGGCACGTGTAAACATTATCATAGCAACCAGAGAGTGTTGCGGCCAGATAGGACGTTCCTCGTGTTGTGATTCGTGGTTATTATTATGTTTCGAAAATACCACAGTTTTCATGCCGGTGATATATTATTTTGCTGTATTTATCTGGCCTTTAAAGGCTGGTCCCTGAAAATATTGTCTGACATTAAACCGGTCCGTGAGGCAAAAAAGGTTGGGGACCCCTGCCCTAGAGGAATGCATAACCTAAGCAAATTTTTGTGCTTGGTGGAAACAACGCTCTATTATGATTTTCACGATCAAATTCTCACTTGTCTTGTGCAGACGTTCACTGATGGCCACCTTGAAGACCAGGCAGGCTTCCTCACGCCTCCAACAAAACATGAGGCTCGCACAATTGTGGAAGCTGCACTTGGGAGCCAAGCAGACTTGGTTAATCCTGCAGCAGTGGCAGCGGAAGATCAGAAAAATGAGGTGGAGGGCAGAGAGGAAACAGCAGCCGCCATCCGAACGGAGGTCTCCAGGGCCAGCTCGGACGACAACTGTGACGCCACTAATCTCGCTGGCGTCAAACGCAAGGCAGATGAGAACATCCCCCAGCTTCCGTCAAAGACTGTGACGTCAGAACTTGACGTGTACCTGTCAGAGCCGCTGTGGGGAAACGGCTCCATTTTGCTTTACTGGAAATCCGCCACTCGCTTTCCAAAACTGCAGGGCATTGCCAAGAGACTGCTGGCAGTACCCGCCACCTCAGGGGGCTTCGACAGGCTCTGTCCGATGGCAGCTTGTATCGTACGGGCTAAACGGAACCGCATGCCACCTCACACCACAGAGAGACTCCTCCTTTATAAGAACTCTTTGAAGACAAAGACTGGCAGGAAATCCGGAGGGGTCACGAAACAGAGACTGACCAAGTAATCCGGTGATTCTGTCAGATTTGTAAACTGAGCAACTGATATACAAATTACTTATTTTTCTTAAGTCGGTTTTAAAAAATTGCAATCGTCAGACCGCCACCTGACTTGTTTTTCATCCATGCATCCATTTTCTAATCCGCTTATTCTCACAAGGGTTGCGGATGTGCTGGAGTCTATCCCAGCTCTCCTCGGGCAGTAGGCGGGGTAAACCCTGAATTGGTTGCCAGCCCACTGGCTGGCATGACCATTTGTCTGTCCCCTGATCTGCCATTGGCTCAGCCAGACCACAACCAACCAAAGACCATCTGGCCCAAGGTCAGATGGGATATGCTCCAGCCCACAATCAATCGAATGTGAACAAGTGCTATTGAACATTTTGTAAATCTGAGTTTTGAGCCATGGTGTCCACTGCCCATAATAAAAGAATTTGTCAATACAAATCTTTTTGTAATAATTGTTAAGTTCAATTATGAAGTCCATTGTTGTTTTTGCTTAATTTTAGGGCCCCTCAGCCTTTAAAATTTCACACATCATAAAAACTGTTATTAGTCCAGCATGGCACTAACACAAGTTTTGTGTCATTGTTAACTGTATTGGCAGTATTACGCAGTGGCACTGAATCGAAAACAATTGGAAGTCGCTCCTGAAGCCATCAAAGAGGAACTAGGATTGAAGACTTTTTTTTTTTTGCTTCTGCAAATGTGTGATCAAATCACCAGAATTTCTGTTGATTATATCAGCAATTTGTCCTAAACGTAGAAGCAATCAAACAAGAACAATGCAGAAAATACAATAGCACATAAAAACAACTGTTAAAATTGTTTAAAGAAAATTAATGAATAAAATAATTGGCTTTGTAGCATTTTTATTGTTAAGATTTTAAGAAGAACGCCGCACCGGACTACAACTACACGGAGTGAATCAGAATCAAATATATTGGCCAAGTATATTTAAAAAAACAACAACACGAATTTACTTTCCCAGTTACAACCGGCCCAGAGGAACATAAACAAAACAATGACCAACAGTGGGAGACGGAACGGGAAGCCTAGCGGTTCGCTGGTAAGTACCTGATAACTTAGATATGAAAAGAAAACAATAGGACAGAGGAGGGGGAAAAAAACCCGACAGACTTCAACCATTCTGTTTAAGTGAGATCATGTTTTGTTTGGCTTTTTTTTCGTAACAGAACGGATTACTCCTGTGGTCCTTGGGTACAACCAGGTTTGTAACCCCTGATTTAAGGGCTACGTTTAGCTTTAATCTTGATCTATGATTTGATCTAATTAACTTGATCTAACGATCAAAAATGATCAACTTAAAATTGATCAAGTTAGCTGTTTAATTGCACATGCATGCACCTGAGTTATATTTAATTTTCCGGTATTTATATTGTGGTGTATGATTTTAGAAAAAGAAAATGTTGAAGAACAATACATTGCATGAAATGTACCTTACAGAAAACTTGGGCAGCAATTTCTTCTAAGGTACCATCAAAAATAAATCTTTCACATTTACTTTAACAGGCGTGACGTTAAAGCCATGCTGTGGTAATTCGGTTACTCTACTTATCCACTTCGTTTTGTTTTCTGTTTACTGAGAATTGTATCTTGGCTTGTTCAATAATGATTGTTTAAAAAAAAATACTCTACTTATCCTCGCAAATGGTTGACGTCAGATGCGTGGTTCACTTCCGGGGTTATGCTACGACTTCCTGCACGTGTGTGTGAAAATATGTTAGTCCAACTTGTGAAACTAATGCCTCTCGCCATGTTCGTTTCTGTGGCCGTATTAGCCTGAACAAGATCAGTAACGGTACGCGTGGACGCATCGAACGCCTTTTCATCGCGAGGTCGTCGATTTAGTGGAACGGTTCTCTTCGCCATGGCGCTGTACACGAAAGCCGCTGAGATCCTGGACAAGATGGAGGAGCAGCAGGGTGCGCTCAAAACGCTCGTGTACGAAAGTAAATTTACCAATATCAAGCAGCTCTTCGCTCTGGTCTGCGAGGCCCAGAAGTTCTCGTCCATATTGGAGGAGATCATCGTATCCACCAAGCTGCTGAAGCACACTAAGCTGAAGATGCCCTTGGCTAAGGTGTGTAAAGGAAATTTTATATTTGCTTTAGTAAAGGGTGCTTCAGTGTCTTCCAGGCAGGGTTATAATAACTTTAGAATTTGTTTTATGTTTGCGTCGTGACATATCTTGTATGATACGAAAAGTCACATGACTTCCAGCTAACAGCCTTTGCTGTCATACCGAGATAAATATGTTCAAAATGAACCCTAAAGGCTCATGTAATAAATTATTTGACAGTCCAAAACGAAGGACATTTTTCTGAAACTATGGATAGTTTTGAAAATGTAGTTTTTCTTTTTTTTCCATGAACGAAAATGTTTTTTCAGTTTTATTATTAGCTATTTAGTTTGTTTTCGTTAACTAAAATAACCTTGATTTGAGCCAGGGCCTTCAGTAGTGAATGGTAACACTTGAGTTTATTCTGTATCTCGGAATGAATACGTTTTTCCCCCCGCAACAGGTTCTAGTCTTCGACCTGCTCATGGGCCAAGGCCTCAAGTGCGGCGGGTCCTGGAAGGCGCTGATCATGAAGCATCGCTCCAGATTGCAGACGGCGCTCGCCCTTATGAAAGTCAAGAGGAAGGTCAGCAAGAATGAAGACTTGCTCGCCAGTAACGTCCGACAATCTGTTGGAGACCAGCTGCCCAGGTACGTGCGCGTCAACGTCCTAAAGACCACCGTGGAGGACACTGTGGACTACCTCAAGAGGGATGGCTTTACTTACAAGGGGGAGGCTATCAAGTTGGATGACTTGACACTAAAGACCAGAGAATTTGCGAAGGACCTCCACCTACCAGGGGTACTGGTATTTCCACCTAAAACGGACTTCCATGACCACTTCCTGTACAAGGCAGGCCACATTATCCTCCAGGATAAAGCTAGCTGCCTCCCGGCCTTTCTCCTCAAGGCTCCACCCGGGAGCCACGTCATCGACGCCTGCGCCGCCCCGGGAAATAAAACCAGCCACCTGGCCGCCCTCATGAAGAACAAAGGCAAGCTGTTCGCTTTTGATTTGGATGCCAAGCGTCTGGCCACCATGTCCACTCTCCTGTTGCGAGCCGGCGTCACCTGTCATCAGCTGGCTAATCAGGACTTCTTGAAGGTGGACCCGGACAGCAAGTTGTACAGCAACGTGGAATACATCCTACTCGATCCCTCATGCAGCGGATCAGGTCCAACAATGTTTTCCCACCTGTATTTAGCCAAGGCACATATTTTACTTTGATTAATTAAAGTTATTAACCTCTTGGATGATTTAACCGGCTAATATTAGATTTTTTTTTTTTTTCTGTTAGCACATACTAAAGGGCATAGTCAAATGTGATGCCTGTAATTCTTAACTTTTTTGGTGATGGCTTTCAGGGACCAAGAAAGAAATTCCTCTATTTTTTCTCTTTTTATTTTATTAGCAAAGTAATCAGTTGTGGGAATTTTACTCTGACAAATATGTAAATCGGCCTAAAAAAACCCATATCGGTTAGGTCCAACACAGTACGAAACAAACATGACAAAAAGTACATAGAGCACACTGAAATAATGATCTTGCCACAATTTAGTTGCTAATTTATTTACTGAGTCTGCAAATGTTACTGTTATATGAATGACAACCTGTTGGTTTTACTTCAACTCTAAAAATTTTTTATATATATAGATATATATATAATTTTTTAAACGATCAGTTTTTATAGGTTTTAGATGGAAGTGGTAGAAAAAGTTGTGAAATGATTTGCCTTTTTTGTGCATGTGTGTGCTTCAGGGATGGTGTGTCTCCAGGACCGCTCGTCTGCCGACCCTGAGAAGGACGCGTCCCGTCTGGCTTCGTTGGCGTCCTTCCAGCTGCGTTGCCTGAACCACGGCCTCCAGTTCCCCCGTGTAAAGCGCCTGATCTACTCCACCTGCTCCATCCACAGGCAGGAAAACGAGGAGGTCGTAACGGCTTGTCTGCAGCAGAACCCCAACTTCAGGTACACGCTTTCAATCCAGTCCACCATGCCTCAAACATTCCATTTTAGACTGTCACTATTGAATCATTTCACAACGGATTAGCCATGTCTTAACAACAGATGTGTCTCAAACTTTTAAGTGTAGCTTTCTTGCATTTTAACAGAAATGAATTTTTCATTTCCAACACATCATGACATCAAGTCTACAAACACAATGCAGTACATTCCAGCTTGCAATGCTAAGGTAACTACGTTCTGACCAGCGATGGCAGATTAAAAAAAACAAAAACAAAAAAAAACCACATTACCTTGTCGCTGAATGATCCAATGGATTTCTGCCTTTGACACAGGACCAGGGTTCAAATCGCAGTCAGGAATGATAACATCCTAGTGGGTATGCTCGACCCCATTCCCCAGCAACTCTCCGTACCAAACTCATATCAACTATGGCAAGCTTTTAATCACTGTTCTGACACCTGACGAGGGGGCCTCCTAACATAGAAAATTCTCACTAACTGCAAATATCACCTTTCCACCAATCGTGGGTGGAAATTAACAGTGAAAAGATTATGAGGGGTTTAGATAGCCTGCAATGTCTACGGATGGCGTACAATCGTGCCGGCAAAGATTTTGCGTTGACCTATTTTTGTGATCGTCGTGGTCAAATTCTTTGATTTTTTTTTCCCCAGCCCATTTCACTTCTGTCCTTTAATTGTAGTTCACTGTTTGTTTTTCATCCCCCCACCCCCACGTATGCTTTAAAAAAAATGAAGCTCATGATCTCGTTATTGCTTGGCGATTTCTTCTCTTACTGGTTTGAAGGTGATATGTGCATGTTTTTTTTTCCAAAATAAAGTACCTACAGCAGGGCTTGGCCCTGTATAACAGAACTGGAGCAACCCTCTCTTCTGTCCCTTAAACAAATGAATGCTCCCATATTATGTATTTTAAAGCTGTGTCTTCCTGGTTGGACTGTCGAGTGACCTATCTCTTGTGTCATGTGTCCCCCGCAGGCTGGTTCCTCTGCTGCCTGAGTGGCCCGAACGAGGCCTGCCGCCCCTCGCTCAGTGTCTCCGGGCAAGCGTCAACGGGACACGCACGCATGGATTCTTTGTGGCCCTGCTGGAGCGGTGCAATGAAGCTGAGAATCTGATGCCACAGCTAATGGTCCAAATAAGGTAGATCATGTTGAATTGGAGAAAACTGTAAAGTTAGACATATCTTTCTGAACTTACCCTCTGAACTGTTTAGGTATGGATATGGACTAATTTATTGGTGCCAGCAAAAGACCCTGCAAGCAGAGGGTGATACTGTAAAATTCTGTCTTTTGAGCGCACCGGTATTTCAACTGCACCCACTAACTTGCTAAATTGCTCAGTTGTGCTTTTACTTGTGCCCCTCTAACATCATTATTATCATTACACAGACTTGTTTACATTGACCATGGATAAAACTTGTCCAAAATGGCTGCCACTTACCACAATACAAGTGGTTCCCAAAGTATACAGGAATCAAAGTTTCTGTGGAAAATTACCTTGGTTCGCCAACAGTGGAACGATTTAAATTCATGAACAAAGAACTGTATGTCCGAGTTGTTTGTTACGGCTGTGTTTAAAATCAGTTGTTTGATGGGCTAAAATGACTGCAATAATGATGCTAATTTCCATTAGCCCATTTATGGAGTTTCATATGTTTTGTTAGCAATAAGCTAATTGGACTTGTATTTGGCTAGCGAAAATGGAAATGTCGAATGTACTTTGAATGAACATTTTTGGAGACACCAAGGTTAGCTTGAAGCCAGAACACTTTGCTTCTTATTTGTAGAATTCTAACTATTGATTGATTGATTGATTGACATGCTCAACCAAACACTGCACACATCCCTAAAGCATCCACTCTTGCTCAATGCGTTTGTGCATTAAAGGCATCCCGAGATGACCTGCCCACTTGCCTGTGAGGAGTTCCATGAAGCCAATCCCAATGAAGCTGAAGCTTTAGAGTGCGAGGACAAAGCAACGCCTGCCGAAGTCAGTGCGCCGGGCGAAAAAAAGACCAGAAAGAGAAGGAAGAAGAAGAAAAGCGCAGGTGTAATAATGGACTTGAACGACTGAATTGTCATTTTGTACACAACAGGTACACAACCTTACATTTCACAATGTAAGGTTTTCAAATTCATTAAAAACTCTACATGTTACTAAAACTTTCATTGCCTTTTCTAATGCTCCTCCGGTCAATCTTGCTTACATGTGAACCAAATATTTCCTCATTGTTGAAACGTCTCTCATTTCCATCCATCAATCAATATTTTTATAGCACTTACCCTTCTTAGTTGCTGAACATTTCCATACTGGACCGACACCAGTTAGGTATTGGCAAGAAAAACAAATTCTGACTTTACTCCACGAATAGCTCAAGTTTGTGATAAGAGCATCAAGCAAATTTAAAAAAAAAAAACGGAGTGAACATGTAGTGCAGATTGCAACATAACCTGAGGGGGGTGCTATAACCACATTTACGAAGGAGCTTTATTTTTGCAATATAGTGGCGTGTGTGAGTGTCGGGTATATTTCCATTGTCTTTCTTTGTTCTTCCTGCTGTGGACCCTGCCCTCCTTTTTCACATTACACATTCACATCGTCCATTGTCCTCTCATCCCTCCCGCTTTGCCTCGACCTACTGTTGGCCCCCACTTAATACTCTTTCCTTCAATCCGACTGAGGTGTTTTCTCAGAGCGCTATCGAGGGAAGAGAAGATTTTTCAAGGTGTGGTCTTTACATGCTGTGTTACCACCCGGTCCCCCGGTTCTTTTGTCATTTTTCATTTACAATGAAGGTTTTCTGTTTTGTTTGTATGGTCGAGTACATTCAATTGTATTTGAATGCATACTTCCCGCTTCACAGGTTGTTCAATGAATTGAAATGCATTCCTCAATTACTTGATGTCTAAAGTGGTGTTCGCGTTTAGACTTTCGTATATGACAGAATTTTTAATAAAGCAGAACCCACAATATTTCACGCGGGTGGTCTTCACACGCTATTGTAAGATTTGTGTCATTCCAGAACTGGAGGACACCTTAGGAAAAGTTATTTAATATTTTTTATTTGACGAAACACTGGTGTACCATCAACGGTAAACTGAGGAGATATTTTGTATATAAACTGCTAAAAATAAATACATAAAAATAAAGGGAGCACTTGGAGTTACATTGTGCTGTTTAAGTGTTCCCTTTATTTTGACATGGCCATGTTACAGTTATTAAGGCACCTGAAAAACATTTTTAAATCTTGCCGAGTAAATCCTTTTCATTGAGGTACTCGTTTTTAACAAATTGTTCATAAAAAATTTATCATCGTAATTAAAGTAACATAATTGTAAATCACCACTAATATTTTAGTCAAGTGTACACCCGAGCTGTGGTCGTGGACATGATTACTGGGCAAGAACAAGGTTAGCTGTACCTGTATCAAAAAAAGAGGATCTTTGTTATTGTGGTTTCTGATAGTAATAGTGTTGGGTTAGTGGCATTGTTGAAAATTACTGTTGAAAACATTGAAAAAATGAGAATATAGAACAATAGTTACCTTGGGTTAAGGTCTTAAAAGGAATTAGCATGTGCATGTCCTTTCTGCTTAGAGAGCAAAAATCCTATTTTAAATGTCTGTGATTGTGTGTTAGTCCTCTGTATTGAAGGACAAGAGTCGAGAAAATATTTGAATATTTGTTGTTGGAATTTTTATGAATATATATTTTCTTTTTCAACAGGAAGCCTGTTTCACATTTGTTTGCCAAGGCTTGTCAGATATTCACATTTCAAACGATATCACATTATTTGGAACATCGTGTACTTTTGTCCTAGATGTGCTGACCTGTTTATATTCCCTTGTCAGACTGAACATCGAATATCATTCACATGATATTCATTTGTGTCTGACAGCAGGGTTGCAAAGTTGCTTAGATGGCACACATTTTGCAAGTGACTGAAATTGAGATTGAAAACCAGATTGTGTGTGTGTGTGTGTGTGTGTGTTTCTGTTCATCGGTGCATGCATATAGCAGATTGACAGCTGCATGGATGACTGAGACAGTGTGTGAACTACACTATGCATGCACACGTCCACAGCTGACAACACTTCCAAGACCAGACAGAATCCCGGTAGGGCTATAGGCATGGGGTCAAAGGTCATTGCAACCATCACATTTAATACCGTCTAGCTGAAGTCAATGCAGCAAGGACTGTAAACTCCACAAGAGGAAGAGGAAGACAAATGATTTTAAGATGCTCTTCATTCATGCAACAAATGAACAAACCATAAATACTAAATGTTTAGAAAAAGTTAAACATTGAAAAAAAAGGACACCAAAGAGCCCCGCGTGCAATAATAATTAAATAGAACAACAACAAAAAGTGCGGACTAATAATACCATCATTAAATAAAATGACTAATAATTAAAATAAATTATATATATACACATACACACACACATATATATATATATATATATATATATATATATATATATATATATATATATATATATATATAAACAACCTAAAGCTGATGAAATATTAATGATAAACCTGATGCATAGAATAATTCTAATATTATAATTACTGCATAGGGAGATGAGATTAACAAATCCAATGTGTCAGAATGAAAGCACGAATGCCACATACACTCGCAAAGTAATGGCAAACACCCATGCTGCAGTCTCTGTGAATATTTCAAAAGGCCTTTCAATTATTAACACATATAAAATATGCACAACACATGGATGTGGGCTTTTATGATGGTCCCAAAGACCAGTGATAAGTTAGTTTTTCAGCTGCTACACTGGAGACAAGCTGCGCCCATCACCCCAAAGTCTGCAATAGACACATTTTTGAATGCGGGGTTCATTGTACTTTATTTATTTGTGCAATATCCTGTTATATTTTCCGAAACAGTGTGGTATTATCTGTACACAACACAATGATACTTTTATTCAAGGTTGGCGTGTTGCAAGAAAAAAAACAAACAAACTCAGACATGTATTGTGAAGAAAGCAACCTTTTATTGGTGTGAGGCCATCCTGTCGCAAGTGAGGGCAAAAAAGGGTTTAAAAACAATTGGTGCTCTGAAACAAACCACGGTTGCCACTAGTGGGTGGGGCTTACAATTGAGAGTGGGTGTGGCGTCGCACCCAAGAAGCGAGGGGTTCCACAAAAACAATTGAAAAACAAAACACATCACTTGAATTCTTTCACGTCCACACTACAGCAGTATCAGAACTTTCTCAGGGGAGGGGGGCAAGGAGGGGTTGTAAATTTGTGTGTGTGTGCGCCAACAGAATTGGGTTAGGGTGTTAAACAACATGAATTACTTTTTTTTTTTAATGTAAAGGGGCTTCTTCTGAGGACTGGAGCCTTCACTCCCCTTCTGTGTTGGTTGTCATCATGACGAAAAGACAAGAGTTCACCTTCACCGGGGCGCCCCTCCACCCGTCCGTCCTCACTTGGCATTGGCGGCGCCGCTGAGCACCTTGCGGACGGCCTGAATGATGGCGTCGCGGTCGATGCCGAAGATCTGGAGCAGCTCGTGGGGCTTGCCGCTGCGGGGCACCTGCGACACGGCCAGGCGGTGCACACTGAAGCCGCTTTCATTCACCACCGCCGAGCACACTGCCTCGCCGAGACCACCTGATAAGGAACACAGCAAAGACTGACTCGTACAAGATTTCTGCACGTGTCAGCAAATCTACTGTAATACACGCGCATTTGCACACAGACACATAACATACATGCATATGTATTTAGGGTTGTTAGTCGATTCAAATTTTAAATTGTAATTCATCGCATGATTTACGTAATGAACTTGCGGTTAATCGCAAATTGCTCACGCATTTTAGATCTGTTCTAAATTCATTCATCTGTACATTTATGATTATATTACTAAATTCACATTGTATTTATGTATTTATTATTTATATGTGTATTTTTATTTGGTTAGTTCATTTATTGTTAGCATGGACAGATTAAAAAAGATTACATTTTTGTATTATCATTCATTTTAATAATTCTCATGAAATATTTTGTGAAAGGATTCATTGTCAAGTCAAGTCAACTGTATTTACAACTGTACAACTGTATTGTAAATAAAATAAAATACGAACAATTTTACATGTACATGTAATGTGACTTAATTCTTTTAAATATTGACAGGTACTTTGTAGTCATCTTTTCAGAACACCATACAGAATGAGAATGAATTTTTATTTCATTCTGAAAATAAATTATTTTACATAATTTATATGCACGTTTTAACTTTTTTTTTTTTTTAACCCCTATCTAAAAGCACCTCTAAAAATTCCTTGAGCATAAAAGATTGCCCAACCCTATGTTAGAGTGGAGGCCACTATTTGAGGAGTACAAATGGACGAATGGCCAGAAGATAAAGAAGCTACAGTGAGTCAATAAATGTGAATGCTGCACCCTAAGAAATTAGTGTTGTAGCATGATGTCTTGGAATACTGGACATATGGTTTGAACATGTGTAATACCTTTGTACAAACACTGCACACAACCGAACAAAAATGGCAGCACCAAGGTTAGCACTGACAACAAGAAAGGTGTCCTGGCTGGTCCACCTTACGCAGTATAATAGAAGGTTAAAGGATGTAGCGGCACAATAAACAAGCACACAGACATTTTGGACATTTAAATGCACGGCGCTGGTAATATATGTAGGTCAGCGAGGGCCCACAGGCCAAAAGCGGAAATTAAAAAGCTCTGACGGGCTGTGCCGACTCCCATCCCCCCACCAACATCATGTACCATGGCCCCCCTCCCCCATCCCTCTCATCTCCTTCCTTGCTCACAAGAATCACCCAAATTTCTCCACATCTTGTCACTCTGCCTGTAGCCTCCTTTCCCTTTTGTCTTTCGATCCTTTCTTTTTTGATTCATTTATTCTGCTTCAAGCCATTTTATTTACGAGTTGATGCGCAATAATCTCCAGGCGTTCTGCTTGAACACCTCGTTCTCTCTTTTTCTGTTAAAATAGCTTCTAGCCTTCAGTAAGGGAAGAAATACAGGACATTTGGACATGTTTTAAGACACATACATTGACAAACAGCTCCCAGGAGTATGAATAGCATATCTGTACCATTCTTTCATCAAAATAACATAAGGTTCAATAAATAGGAATACTTTTAAAGCATATTTGTTGATAAGATAGTATATGTAGCTCCTTTTGTGTCATGCAGTCAGCCAGCATTCATCCCGCCCCACATTCTGCTGGGGCCAATGGCGAATCCGATTTTTATTAGCATGACAACTAATGGGCTAAATCTCACCAATGTGTTCCCGAAAACAAGCGAGCACCCTTAACTTAATGACAATACTGGTCAATAAAGATGAATTATCCAAATACATTTCCAATGAATAAATTAACACTGAACACTGTGAATGTGGCACATCGACAAACACCTGCCCGCACTTCTTCAATGCCGCTTATCAGAAGCTAACGGTGTTATGAAGCTAATCTTTGACTACTACTCAATATAGCTCTACTTATTTTGCACCAATCTGTTACTAATTCCACCATATCACGCCAGTTCTGGAACTTAGTCGAGCCTAAGTGCCAAGTCTTACCTGGAAAACCGATGTGGGGTGGTAATCATGCTAATTGGCCACACTGAAATGTAACAGTGTGGTGGAAGTACCAAATGACTCGCAAAGACACAATCTTAGAAATAGGCAGATGCATCATGAGTACCTACAACAGTTGGTTCAAGGTCAAAAGAAGTACAATAAATATTTACAGCAAAATGGACAATACGTCATTGATTCTGTGCTCTTATCAGATAAACAAGTCCCAAACAGGACTCAGTAGACAATGCAAACATGGCAGGTGTTCCACTCCAGTCCAATAGGGGGCAATATGTCAGAATCACTGAATTCGCATCAATAATATGTCTCCAAATGGGATAAAACTGTCATCACAAATCTTTGTCAAATCTCACAAGACCTTAACTCATCAAATTATCACGGGAGTCAATTTGGACAGGGTTAATTTTTCTCTGCCTTTCTGCTTGTTTTTCACAACACCTAGTCCAAAAGACTGGGCGCCATCTCATGGGTGACGTCACAAGCCTAACGAATTAGCGAACAGTATACTGCTCACCTTCATAGTAGTGGTCTTCCACGGTGATGATGCGCCCCCTGGTGGCCCTAGCGTTGTCAATGATGGTCTTGGAGTCCAAAGGTTTAATGGTGAACGGGTCAATCACACGGATGTTAATTCTCTCTGTGGAGGAGAAGGGAGAGGATTCTTGAGTGGGTGTTTTTACACATCCAAAATACAAAACATGGTTCTCTGTACGTACCTTTTTTCAGATGTTCGGCGGCTGCCAGCGCTTCGTGGAGTGTCACCCCCGCGCCAATGACGGTCACATGGTCGTCATTGGTTTTGTACACAACCTGAGATGGAAGGGAAGGCTAAAGCATTAACTCCATATCAAAAGACAGCGTTGTAGTGGGCAGATTTGGCAAAACTACTCACTCAGATACTTGTGTAAAAGTACTCTAGTAAAAGAACTCAACTCAACTCAACTCAACTGTATTTATAGAGCACTTTCAAACAGCCATCGCTGCATACAAAGTGCTGTTCATGGAGCAATTAACATATATACAACAATAAAGCAATAAATCAGGAACACAGATGGTAGAAGGCACCAAACAGTAAAACTAAGATCAAATCTGAGTCATGCTGAGTCAAATGCCAAAAAAATACAAGTGAGTTTTGAGGCAGGTTTTAAAGATGGGCAGTGAGGGGGGCTTGCCAAATGTTCAGTGGGAGGCCATTCCAAAGAACAACAATGGCTTCAACTCGTACTTAAGTTAAAAAAAAAAAAAACATACTCTGAAATGTATTTCACGCCAAAAGTCAAAAACACAAAAGATTTTTTTTCTGGTCAATGATGTAAAATATTTGCTTTGATAAATTGGCAGGGTGGACAACTAGCTGGACAACAAATGTGTTAAAGCAGCATGTTCACACAATTATTCAGTGGTAAATTATGTGACAACATGCATAAATGTTGAAGACGATTAAAAGAACCGAATAGACATGCTTTTGTTACTTTTTAAGGTCACAAAAAAAAACCCCATTACAGTACACACCTTAGCCTGTCCAACATGGAAGTCCTCATTGCAGTTATAGATGATGTTGTTCTCTGGGCGGCTTGTTCGGATGAAACACAGACCCTGGGGGAGAAAATCATAACGCCAATTTATACCGTGCCTTGAGGATCGAGAAGAAAACAATCCACCCGTCCATTTTTTTCAGCGTGTGTCCTCCCTAGGTTTTCGGCTGAGCTGGAACATATATATACCCTGCACACTGGACTAGTCAGCAGCCAATCACAGGGCACAGATAGCCAAAACAACCATTCACAATCATATTCACACATGTGGACATTTTGGGTCTTCAAGATATGAAATGTTTTACACAATACACAATTCTCTAAGTATAAATTTACCGCACGTCTTTATGATACGGATATTACATGTGTCATTATCATGATGACGATATTTTTTGGGGTGATATATTGTGTAGCCCTAGTTCGATTAGATGTGCTGTACACAGCACCGGTGTCAAAGTCAAGGCCCGGGGGCCAGATCTGGCCCCCCGCGTCATTTTATGTGGCCCGCGGGAGCTAATTATGTGTGTCAACTTTCATGGTTCTTGCTGAAATCTGTCGCGAAATGTCAAACTGTCATGGGTAATAAATAACGGTGAGATTTTACACCGGCCCTCCGGGGGAAGCCGTAACTCCGAAGTGGCCAGCGACAAAAAATGAGTTTGACACCCATGGTATACAGGATGCAAGAAATCCATTGAGCATTTTAACCATCGTTACCTTTGTGTTAGCCGAAAGCTCCACAGCCTTCTCAGTGGAGACACCGTCACTGGGGTAGAAGACGGTGGCCCCGGGAATGGCTCGGAACATGGCCAGATCCTCCAGACCCATTTGAGAGGGACCGTCCTCTCCTACACACGCACACAAACACACACATGTGAACAATCATGAAGAGTGAAGCTCACATATTGCGCAGCGTGCCAGCAGACGAGCATGCATATAGGTCGTGAGCATGCGGTATACCTGAGAAGGTGGAGGAGGAGAAGGTGAAAGGGAAGGAGGTGGGGAAAGAATCAGATCGCTTCCGTGACTCGTGAGGGGGACACGGGGAGGGAGGTTGCTGATTCCAGAAAGAGGAAGAGGAGTAGGAGAAGGTGACAAGATGGGAGGTTCAAGTTAAGGATTCTCGGGAAGCTTTTACAAGTGGGAAAAAAACACTGGCTATAAACCCCCTGAAGACTCTCTAGTTAGTGATTGGCTGACCGATGGAGACGCCGCAGTGGGATCCGCACAGGTTGATGTTGCTCTCAGAGATGGCGGCCATGCGCAGCTGGTCGTAAGCCCGGGAGAAGAAGGTAGCGAAGGTGCTGGCAAAGACCACGTTGCGGTCCCGCACGGCGCACCCGATGGCCACGCTGACCTGTGAGAGGGAAGTGAGGCGGACATTTTGAAGCGGCAGCCCCACTGACGTTCAACCATTTTCTTTCGAGGCTCTATCGTAACCACAAAACCTCTACGGCGCATTTTGTTTCTTCTTCTCACCATGACATATTGATTGTCGATGCAATGTATTACAAAGTACGATTGGTATGAGCAACGATGCAATAAATATATCCATCCACCCATTCATTTTCCAAATCTGCTTATCCTCACAAGGGTCGCGGGCGCGGCGGAGCCTATCGCAGATGTCTTCGGGCAGTAGGCGGGGGACACCCTGAACCGGTTGCCAGCCAATCACAGGGCAACATAGACGAACAACCGTCCGCGCTCACAATCACACGTCGGGACAATTTAGAGTGTTCCGATAACCTCCCGTGCATGTTTTTGAAATGTGGGAAGAACCGGAATACCCGGAGAAAACCCACGCAGGCACGGAGAGAACTCCACAAAGGAAGGCCGAAGCCGGATTCGAACCCTGCACCTCTCCACTGTGAGCCGGACGTGCAGATCAGTTTTCTACCGTGCCCGCAATAAATATATTCACTTTAAAATAAAAGTGGCTAGCAGTTGAGAGTTTAGCAGTCTCTTAATTTCTTGCCTCCCTGGGTGAGGAATTGCTCACTATAATGTGTGAAAAACAGAATCGAATTCAATTGTACAGTAGATACAAATCTTTGTATCTTTAAATATGTCATCAATTTCCCCGTTGTGGCCACAGGTTGGAAACACTCCCATGGATCTTATGTTTCTGAATAATACGCGCAACTGTGGTCACAGGAACATCAAGCTGCTTGAAGAGGGCATTGTAGCCTTTACCTTGAATGTGCTTGTCTAGAATTTTCTTTCTGGGGGTTAACTGTGTTTTAAACGACGATTCTTTTGTTGTAACCTTCCTTCTGTCGAGTTCAACAGTATTTATGGCTATACTGCTCGTTCAACTTGAGGCAATGCATAGCAGAGAAAACCCATCCTACCATGTTTTGCTCAGCGATGTAGCACTCCACGTAACGGTTGGGGTGTTCGTTCTTAAACAGCTCGGAGAAGGTCGAGTTCTTGGTATCTCCGTCAAGCGCCACAACACGCTCGTTGTAGCGGCCCAGCTTGGCCAGAGCCATGCCGTATGCCTTCCGGGTGGCAATCTGGTCACAGACGCACAGAAAGACGAGGCGATGCGGGTTCAAAGGACAATCCCAGTCGGGCTTGAATGTGTTAAAAGTGAAATGGAATGGCAACAAAATGGTCTCCTCTTGCTCAGTTTTGACATTGATGACAATTTTCATTTCTCTTTTTTTAGGTTAGCCCGCTACATATAGCAACTGCAACTCAATTGTACTTGTGTTCACTTTTGCATTGAATGACAAAATACGTTTTGACCATACGTTTAAAAAAATCACACGTATTTCAGCCAGTGTGGATGGTAGCAAAAATTGTACGCCTCATCTTGCTCACCTTCTCTCCAGGTTTGTAACTGGGTGCGCTGGGCATGCGGATGTTGCGCAGGCTGACGGGCGCGGCGTCCTCGACGGGCGGCGAAGGATACAGGCGCTTGTTGCAGCTGACCATGCGACTCTGCAGCTCCTTGATGACGCTCTCGGCCATGTCTTTGGGGAGAGGCTTCCCGTGCCAGCCCATCTTATCCTCGGCCGCTGAAAGGTACACTCGTCACCACGGTAGTGTACTTTGCAGTGGCGTGTATTTCCATTTCGCCACACTGACAGTTGTTTCTCATATTTTGGCCAACGTGTGACATTTTAGAAAGTGATCAGAATATTAGGAATGCCACTCAGTAGATGGCAGTAAGGTTCTACACCACTGCAAATTCATTTTTCATTTTTATAATTCATAGTTATTTTCAATGCCACGTTTCCAAACGTTATGGTCAAAGGGCGACAGGGCGAAAATGCCAAATTAATAAATTTGGGCTTTATTGCGTTGACATAGGCAGGATTTCCTTATATGGCGCTTGTACCAGGTGTCATTCGATAGCGCGGATGTACCGAATGCTTTGACGGATTTTGTCCACATGTATGCCGGCTCATGCATAAAATCAAGCTGACACAACAGGCTGCATTCAAGGTCAAAGGTTAGAATCACGTGGACCACACAGCCTAAGAATGTTATGATAACTGCTCCTACCCATGTTCTGGAGCCCCCAACCACACAATAATGCACATTCCCCTCCTTCATAATAACAAAATGTTCGCACAATAGGCTATTGGGGTGTGTATTCTACACATTCTTGGGGATTAAAAAGAGGGGATGGGATTAGGTTGGGGTCATGGTCTCATATTCATTTTGACAACGAATTGAATGTAGATGTTATTATTAAATGAAAATAGTTGTCAAATATTACCTTGTATGCCCTTGCCCTTGATGGTCTTGGCGATGATGGCAAGTGGCTGGTGGCGGGGCTGATTCAGGACCTTACACAACTCTTCCACACTGTGTCCGTCCACAATGATGGCATGCCACCTGAACAAGTACACTCAAACTATCAACACTGTTTTGGATTTAGACAATTTCATTAGGCACGCGCAAAAAGATAATTCTTCTCTATTATTCTACATGAATAATAATTTGGATAGTTTTTTTCTGGAGTAGTCAAATTTCTTGGGATGATAAATTTCAGGCTTTTGTTATATTTGACTCCGTGTGTAGTGAGTCTATTCATGCTAAAATACCCCCCAAAAACCACAGAAATTTTAGTATGCAAGAACTCACTGGATAAAATATTCAAAGGGTACATCATTTCACAGTGTAACAGGCTCACCCGAAGGCCTCGCAGCGTCGTTGGTACTTCTCGACGTGGTGCTGGAGAGGCGCCGGGTCACTCTGGCCGAGCCTGTTGATGTCCAAGATGGCCACCAGATTGTCTAACTGGTAGTAGGAGGCGAAGGCCATGGCCTCCCACACCGAGCCCTCAGACAGCTCGCCGTCACCCAGCAGGCAGAAGACCCGGTAGCTGTGTGCAGACGACCATACAAACCACATGAATGGATCAATTTTTTTTTATTCATTCATTAATTCCAAAGGATTTTAAATGATGCGCAAGTTTCTTATTCTTATTCTTATTCTTATTCTTATTCTTATTCTTATTCATCCCATGGCCCAAGAGGCCGTCGGGGTGCCATGGTGGAGGTCTGGGCAGTCAGGGATCTCCAGCACTCTCGGTCCTTAGCTGTTCGTAGCAGGGTCTGGAAGCTGCAGTTAGTCCAAGCAAGTTTCCAACTAACAATTATGTCTTCGGGTTTATGTGTAGATTGGCTCACTTGTTTTTATTTGGGGGGGAGGGGGGGAGGTGTAATTTGAAATTTGCAGCATTCTCTCACATAAGAGTACTTGTAAGTTTCATTTAGTTTAATGACCGTATTTTCCGCGCTATAAGGCGCTTTGGAGTATAAGGCACACCTTCAAAGAATGGAATATTTTAAAACTGATTTCATATATAGAGTGCACCGCATGATAAGGCACAGAGAATAGAAGCAACAATGGTGGCTGCGGTTGCATCATGCATCCACTAGATGGAGGTACACTAAAGGAATACACTACAATACAGCTTTATTTCAATCAAGCTATCAGAACCGCTGCAGTTGACACAAAGCGCTTGACAGAACTTTTAAAATACTACGCCCAAGAAATCAGAATATTGATATGGATCCATATATAAGGCGCCTTATATCCATATATAAGCCGCATCACATCATAAGGCTATAATCCATATCAGATCCAATATTCTGATTTCTTGGATGTAGTATTTTAAATGTTCTGTCAAGCGCTTTGTTTCAACTGCAGCGGTTGAAACAATATCCCTATATAAGGCACATCGGACTACAAGGCGCACTGTAAACTTTTGAGAAAATCGAATGCTTTTAGGTGCGCCTTATAGTGCGGAAAATATGGTACATTTCAATTTGAATTGCACTGCTCAGCAGAAATTTTTAAATCAGAGATGGCTTTGTATGTCCCCAAAGGTATTATTAATTTTAAAAAGACTCTACTTTTTTCATAGCACATCAGATTTCTGAGATATTTTTACTTTTGTTTTTAAATTTGACCTGTAAAAGCGAGCGCAAGAAGGATTTTACAATGCGTTGTCATTTATGGCAAAAAAAAAAAAATCACCTGTTCCTGAATCTAACCCTTAGTTTGTAAATATTACCTCATATATTACCGCATGAAATATTACTTTGTAGTTATATTATTTTTATTATTATGAAAACTTGATGTGCAAGAGAAAAATTTAGGACAGGTTCAGAATCAGCGCAACAAATAATCTAGAAAAGTTGATCTGTATCTCCAATTTTAAAAATTGTTTTTTTTTTTTTTTAAACTTTCTGAGCGAGATGAAAGTGGGTATCTTAAATAGTTTGTAACGGTAGATGCCAAGTCACTCTTGGAGTCTTTTGGTTATGAATGGTGCTGTACCATCGAAACGCTATATTCTAGATTTGACTGCATCAATACAGAGGGAATCTCTTTTTCTCGACATCACTCGAGTAGCAGAAGTTTGGAGCAGCTGGGGAGTCTTTCCGGCAGCTTTCTCTCCTCAGCACAATTTCAGATCAGGCCTGATGGGATGCTTTTTAAACACACAAAGGCACACTTCACCAGCGCCCCACCCACTACATCCTCGTCTTTAGTCAGCGGCGTAATGATTGCTGACAGCTTTCCGGTCAAATAGACACGTTCTTCATAAAGCTGCAAGATAGGCAGAGACACTTTGCATTCCAACCTCACACGCAAAGAAACAACAAAGCGCACGGAGGCTAAAAGAAAAAAAAAGATATAAGCCAAGAGGAATTCCACAAAGGTGGATGCAACGAGATGGAGCGATATTAGCTGTACTCAAGAGTTAAAGCAACAAAAAGGAAGAACAGCTGCGGTGCTTTCCCAACAGCTGCCTGGGGTTAGTCTTTCAATTGAATGCATAGAAAGAATAGAGTATGAATTAAAAAAAAAAATTACTATTATGACTATGATATCATGATTTTTTTTCTGAACAAAGAATGTCAATACTTGGGATAAATTCTTGCCAAAATGGATATTCTAAATGGAGTAAAATAGAGCAACAAAAAAAAAATGCTATTGGTAACAAGTAGATTTTCATAATTTCTTCTTATGTCTACGTCTATGCTACTTTGCACACAAAGACCCCCATGCCCGCCTTACAACGGAAAACGATAGAAATCGTCAAAGAACAAATTTCCACTCAGTACGCAGCCATTGACTGTCCGTGCTTCACTCAATAATCTCGTCTTTTCACATTCATTACGGTCGATTATTGCAGCATCATCACCCTCAAGTCTGCTGCATTGGACACGTTCATTCATGCATACGTTATTTTTTTCGTACTGCTTGAACAACCGAACCCTCGTTTTGGTTGATCATTTCCTTCACCCTTCATAAATGTTTCAAAATATCTTGGGTTTTTCCAGTTCATCAATACAAGACAATACAGATATACAATACGGATAAGCACTTAAACACAGGGAGATATTTTTAAAAATTTGCATTATTATTGAATTTAAAAAAAATAATAATAATAATACAGTAATAATTTACCAGAGCAATATGAATAACGCAAGTAAGAAATCATATGGTTCTACTGTCGAATAGGGAGGCATGCGGCATCAAACTGAAAGCCATCAAATGCAATTCCTTGACCTATAAAAAGCTACAGACCACTAAAGTAGGTGATGCAGGGTCTCCATGGTAACGACATGCAGTCATCTCCACATGGTTACAGGGCATGAAACCCTCGCATTCATATACCAAAAGATAAATCAAGAAATACAAATGAAAAAAAGGTCTCTATTCTCTTTATCACAAGCCGGTAGAGTATTCGAGTGATGTGAAACTGTCGTGTTTATGCAAAAGAATTGAATTTCCATGAAATCAGTGGTTGAAGCCTATTTTGGGCTTTGGACCCTTTGTGTTGCATTGAATTAGAGTGATGAGCTGCGCTGAGTATCAGGGCGGGGAAAACCTATACGGCCTTCTGCACCCATGTACTGTATGCATGTTGCAGACACAGCCGAGCAAACAGTAAGACAGGAGACACACCAAAAGGGAAGGTATGTACCTTTGCATTTTGGAGGAGGTGTTGGGGGGAGAGTGAAGCAGATGGGGAGATGGGGTGTGGAGGGAGTGCACTTGCATGTGTGCTTATTAGAGCAGAAGCAAGTGAGCGCTCACAGCTTGGACAGAAAGAGAGAGTACACTATGGCCTTCCCCACACTGTTGTTGCAAAAAAAAACCCCAAACAAACAACACACTATAGCGTCTTTAGGCCTATATGCCTTGTAATGTCATTCATTTTATTTTATTTTATTCAAAAAAAATTTTTCCACCTGGAACCTGATAACATAATAAGCTGTCTACTGTAGTAACCGCTGTCCCTGAAAGGGTTAAATATAAAAGTGTCAGCGTTAATGTACATGGTCGGCTTAACGAATGTCAATCCAGAGCGCACCTATCAAGGGTGTGTTTGTTCCAACGCTGCGGGCTAAAACGTCACGTCAACACAGTGGGCTTGTGTCAGTCAAAATCCCTTACACTATCAGGATGCAAGGTCAATTCATGAATTCCTTTTTCAATATTGAGTGAGGCCAGTTGGCAATTAATTTTAATTAATTCATCTTGGGGAAGAATTTTTGAAACGCTCAAAAAGTTGGACCTTTTCCTGAAAAGATTTTTTTCTGCTAAACGCAAATAACACAAATCACATTATTTCACAAACCACCTGCCCAAAAACATGAACATGTATTTCCTGTAAATGAATATTATCTGTGCCCTGGGATTGGCAATCAGTTCAGGGTGTAACCCGCGTACTGCCCGAAGTCCGCTGGGATCGGCTCCAGCACGCCCGACATACTCACTCTTTTGACCAATATAATGTTACAAGACAATAAACTGTGAGTTAAAAAAAAAAAAAAAAAGAACGGAACAAAATTGCCAGCATTCTCAATATTTTGCAACCGTAGCTTGTGTGTCTACCTTTCGACCAAGTGGGTAATCAGGTTTTCGTGTCGGTTACCTGGCCTCGTCAAAGTACTTCCCAGAGTAAGCCATTCCGCAGGCAGCCCCGAGACCTTGGCCCAGAGAACCTGTGGCCACATCCACAAACTGCTGCCTCTGTTGGCACAAAAGACGATCGGATCAAAACACAGGCTTGGTTGTTTGAGTTTTCACATCACCAAAATATAAAAAGACGCAGTACATTATATCTAGGTTCGGAGGCTCAACAGCTGGGTCATCTATTTTAAATATGCTTTTCTGTATGGAATGTGCATATTCTCTATGAACACATTCCAAGAACATCTTTTTTTTTTTTTTTTTAACTGAATACTCTAAACTGCCCATAGGTATGAATCGGAGTGTTTGTCTCCATATGCACTCTGACCAGTCCAGGGTGTACTGGGGCCAAAAGTACCTGGGACGTGCTCCAGCTCACCCTTCCGATTTGTTTTACTGTTTATTATATATGTTCAATTGATCCATGTACAGCACTTTGTATGCAGCGATGACTGTTTGAAAGTGCTCTATAAATACAGTTGACTTGACTTGACTTCACCTAAAGTGCTGAAAAATGGTCAGAAAATAGAACTTCTGGGTTCCTCACCGGGACAGGGTGACCCTCAAGGATAGAGTCGACCTTGCGCAGGTTGAGCAGCTCATTCTCCTTCAGGTAGCCCGTCTCCGCCCACACAGCATACAGCACGGGGGCAGCATGACCCTGGAAAGATGTGGAAGAGATCAAATAGTGTATTCACCCTTGTTATGGAAGGACCCATAAATGCTAACTAATGAATGAGATAGTAGAATTTCATGATGTTGATGTTAATGAGGAATTTTGAACACCACAAATGTTCAAGTCTTGGGATGACTTATTGAAGTTTTGAATTTCAACAGTATTTCAATGGATGCCCCAGAAAGAAAATGTGTTAAAATAGAAATTGATTTTATTTGAACAATTTTGAATGAAATATGGGCGGCCCGGT
The DNA here is from genome assembly GCA_901007745.1 of Hippocampus kuda. Classification (NCBI taxonomy): domain Eukaryota; kingdom Metazoa; phylum Chordata; class Actinopteri; order Syngnathiformes; family Syngnathidae; genus Hippocampus; species Hippocampus kuda. The sequence continues at coordinate 39,471 of CAAKHF010008292.1, forward strand.
AGTCCAGTGGTTAGCACGTTGACTTCACAGTGCAGAGGTACCGGGTTCGATTCCAGCTCCGGCCTCC
>CAAKHF010008292.1:42966-55244 GCA_901007745.1 Hippocampus kuda
CTGCTCTTGGGAGCACACTAATAGGTGTACGATTGTATTCCATGCAAACACGCTGCACTATTGCAGCCATAGCAGATGACTTTATCTACCTGGCGACATCTGATGGCTGAACACCGAAACTGCACCACCAAAACTACATGAGTTCAACTGTGCAAGAAGTCGAGTTAATAATGTAAACTCTTCCGGGGGGTGTTACTCAGTGCGAAAGCCCGCTAAAACATGCTGGAGGATTTGACGAGACATCAAAGTGCATACTGGGAAAACTACCGGTATTTACCACTTTGAATTTCTCAGTTCAAGACGGCATTACGTTGTAATTTCACTGACGTTTTAAATCCGTGTTTTAGCACTTTATAATACAGAACAGGGTGTTCTTTTCTCCACAAGTCGTCGGTGGTGGTCTAATAACACATTGTTCATACTCACTTTTTTAATAAATACCAAAAAGTAACTGCACTTGCTCCACAAATAAGATAAGAAAACCTTTATTAGTCTCGCAATGGAGAAATTCCCAATTATCACGTTTAACAAGCCCACAACTCTGGATATTCCCTTCATACAAGAACATTGACTACTCTCTTTATCTTTTGAGAAGTTGTAAAAGTTAAAAAAATAAATAAAAAAACGCGTTTATCGTCACAATTCTTTAATAACCAAAATATTCAGAATAAACCAAGCGACACTTGGGCAAATCCGAAAATAAAAAACAAACAATTTTAGAATGAGTTCATAATTTGGGGTCCAATCAAACAGCTGACGATTAAAAAAACCTTAAAAATATTCCACACGAAGATCAACTCAACTTTATCCTTATTTCTGATGTGAGCAAATATTGGTTGGGCAAAACGGAAGCACAGCAATGTACACTTCACTCAAGTGTACATTGAAATCAACTTTGGAGTTAAAAACATCCTATTAAACAGCTGGTTATCATGACTGCCACCCACATATATACGCAAGTACTTAAAATAGACCCGTCAGTCACAAACAATCTATTTTGTATTTTTTTGCACATTGATTGATCAAATGATAGAAATGGTATGTACAGTACATTGTACGTATGTAAAATTGCCAGACAAAATCAGTCAATTATTTGTAAATCTGTTTTGTGATGTCTATTCACATTTACAATTTTTAAAACAACCGAAGAGTTTGCATCCAAGTATTTTGTTTGGGGAAGGATTATTAATTCCTTAATTTCCTTTATTCTTCCCCCCAGTTCTGTTCAGGCTTAATTTTTTTTTCTTTTTAAGAAAAAGCTGTGCTTCATGTGCTACTACTTGAGTATATACAACATGCTTTCATGTTGTGTTCAATGATACTATTTGGTGTTGACACTTTGCATTGCTGTAACCTTTTCCTTTAAAAGGATAAACGGTATGAGCAAATGAAAGTGGAGGGAGGAAAAAACTTGTTCCATATACCTTCTGAAAAGTAGTTTTACAAAGTAGACTTTTTTTTTTTTTTCCTAGTTCGACCAGTGCCTTTCCGCACAATCACGAAAGGACTGACTATGATTACTGGAGAGAGGTGGAGCAAAAAGGGAAATACTGTACAGCCATAAGAATGCTACTCATTTAAAGAGAAAAATTATGATATCCTCTATGATATCCACAGGTGATATAAGAAAAATAATAGTATCTCCCAATAGGTCAAACTCATCAGGAAATAAGCTTTCAAAGTCCAATGACTAAAGTTCAGGGTCTCATGAATTGGTCAGTGCAAGATTGGGGACATCTGAGGTGGAAAAAACAAAAAAAAGTTTTATCCTCTAGTCCTCATGACCAAATTTATGAAGAGTGGCCTATCGTGCAAGGAGTCAGGCATCAGCGTTGACATTGTGTCAGACGGTTCCTCAGTGTACGTGGGTTGAATAATTATAGCTTCAGGTTGGCGAAGTCCTTGGACACGCTCCGCAGGTACGCGTCATGAATGGCTCCGAGGAAGGCGGGGTCGTTCTGGATGGCAAAAACACGAATCGTGATACTCGACTGGGATACACAGATGCCAAAGCGGGTCTCTCAGGAACATTCTGGATATTTTGTCAGGAACACTTTTGATTTTGTCAGAAACATTTGCATCTCAATGTGCCACCAGTTAGTCTCTGAACAACAATATTTTCATTCAGTTTTTGAGCATATTTTCTTGATTTGAATAATTTTGAGCCACAACATACTCACAGCTTATATATATAATAATGTTTAAATTCATTGATTGTTTTCAGTCTGTACTGTGCATGGCTAAGTCTTTTTTTCTCTCTCTAGTCACGTATTTTTTTTCCCCGTTCATTGTACTGTAGCATTTTATTGCGTCAATTCGTGACTAGATTTTACGATATCTTAGCGCCGATTTGGCATGGCTCAGCCTTAGAAGCTTAGTCTTCTGTTAAATGCTATTCATTCTCCTTTCAGGTAGTTTTATACTTTTATTTGTTGCCACGGAGGCGATGGATGATGAGGGAGACTTAGAGGATTGGCTGCTCTTTCGCTGTCACGTTAGTCAGCCAGCCACAGCTGCGGATTCACGGAGCTGCGCAGCAACATTTGTACGATGATGTGATGACATAAACGACCATTATTGCGATTGGACGGCTTGTCAAGTCCAAATTTTATGGTGAGCCATTCAAAAGCCGTGGTAATGCGACTCATTTGCAAACTTCAAGTTCATCTACCGCACATCCTTTTGTCATTCCCGGGAACATTTTCAACCTCCGCCCGCTAGGATACACTAAAGTCATGTCAGTCTATGTTTCACGTCAATTTGGCTCTGGCCGGTTTCGAGATTTTTTTTTTGAAACTCGCTTCTGAAAATGCTGTACCTTAATAAGGTGTATGAGAGTCTTTTGGAGCTGAGCTTTGTTGCAGGACGGTTGTGGGGCTTCCATAGACCCCGCAGAGGTGGTCGGGAGTTCGGAGGAGGGTGAAGGGACGACCGCTGCAGCCGCCTTATCGAGGGACTGTTGGAAGGCGCTGGGGGACAGAAGCACAGAAGAATCCGACCCAGAAATACCAATACCGAGACTCATAGGGACGGCCTGCATGCAGGAGAGACAAAAAAGTGCATTTTGATGACCACAAATGAACGACTGCATCTATAAAGAGATATTGACAACTCACCGCTAGAGGTTTGATCAAGTTTGGGGCATTAGAGAGAACATCCATTTCTTGCGTGAGCTGGAGGACCGGTTCCCTCATACGTTCTTGGAAGTTGTGGGGTGGTACCAGGGTGCTCGGCAGGAAATTGGGCGCTAGGACGGGTTTGTGGATTTCCGCATTCAGCGACTGGACTGATGGTTTCAGTGCGCTTAGGAGCTCCTGCTCCAAATAGGCTCGGGGTGCCGCAGACGCCACCGCGGATGCCACCGCAGAGCCAGTGGGAACAGTTTGAGTTTGGGAACCCGCTGGTGGCACCATGAGAGGTATGACCGGGCCAAGAGATCGGGACTCGGCCCCCGGGCCCACCGGTTGGAAAGCGGGGCTCGGGTGTAGCGCATAAGATGCTGGGAGCAGGCTGTGTCCTTGGTGAACCTGGTTTGACCCGGGATCCTGGGCAGCAAGGTGGGGGGGACAGAGAGGGTTTGGGTGGACTGGAGGAGGATAGGTCTGGTTCTGGGGGTAGGTTGCCGACGGCTCGCTGGAAGTGGCGGCTGGATTTGGGGTCGGCATGGCAGGCAGAGAAGGGTCTTTGGGGATGGATGACCCGAAAAGCTCCTCGACTGTGATCTGCTTCACCATCGTGTGAGTCTTCTGATGGGCAAAGAAGAAAACATGTGAACAATCAGGTGAACCATTCAAAGGAATCCAAAAATTGTGTGTGCCGACCTCAACCGTGTGTAACGCTTGAATATGATGTCATCACCTCTATAGTTTATTACGGGCTGTACAGTCTTTCTTAGTATAGTAAATCCTCTGTGGAAAAAAAAAGTCTCTTATTTGTTCTTATCATAGTTTGCATTTGATCTGATATGTGGCACTTTGTTACAGCTGCTCACTGGGAAAAAAAAGTTCAGCAGATATGTAATAAAATTCACAACATTTTGTTGAAGAATTGACCTGTGACATATTTTTATCAAATGTGCCCACGGGTCAGAAGCGGCAAAATGTAATCCTATTCTGCTCCAGAGTTTGCAATTTTTCATTTTACAGAAAATAAAAGTGGAGAAATCTCATTGACCATGTTCAGGCAAATATATCGAGTAACTGTAAAATCTCATCAGATCACTTCATAATTTGTCGATTTGAATGCATGACCTTATTAAATGTCACTGTTCTATTTATGTATTCATATGTCATATGCATTGCACACCTTATCAGGCGGCTTAGAACTGTGCACATGATCGAAAGCTTCCGTGGCGTTCGGCTCTGGAGATACTTCAGCATCCCCGGACTGAGCCTACATGACAGGAACAAAACAGAAGATCAATTACAATTTTCTTAAAAACCAAACAACAACAAAAAAACCCCAAAACCAAACCATAAACCTTTAAACAGAGAAAGAGAGGAGGTGTTGTTTTTGGTGTACCAATCGATATAAAGCGATTGCATAGCCTAAAATATGGAGAATTTGAATTTGATTCTTGTCCGTGTAAAAGATTTGTTAATGTTTGGTGTAAAATGTGACATTTTGTCTGTGTTACTCGGCTCCAGGGGGAAATGTATCGTTGGCTCACTTTCAAAGGCAAGCATCAAAATGACTGAGCCGACTCACCTTCTGGTATTCCTCCTTGGCTTTGCTAAGCAACTCCAGGATGTCCCTGGGCCGTGCTTCGGCCACACCATTGGGCCGCCTGGGCTCCTCCTTCTCTGGTGATCGTCTTTGGGCATGTTCAGCCTCTAGTTTTACAATTCTGGGGGAGAGTAGGTGACACGGAGTAAGAAAGCGAGGACGTTGACACACGGCCCTAATTACGCAAACAGCATATGTACGAATGCCAAAACTTGATCGGTTGAATTTGTTGATATCGTGGCAAGAGGCTGCAGAGAGTTGTTGTGACTTTCGGACTCGCCTCAGTGAGTCACACCAGTGGTCTAATAAAGGGCAGGCCTTAAATTCTACAAATACGTTTTAAGATAATAGTGTGCTCGAGTAAACTCCCGGCTAATTGCAATTTGGCTATTTGCGCGCACAGACGAAACTTATCCTTTTATTTGAACTGAAAAACGCTTTCGTTTGCGGTGTTTGTGCTCCATCTGGTGGCCTCTTGGTGCTAAAGTGAGGGGGAGCACTTCATTTAGACAAAACTAGTCATTTGCCTTCACCTTGTGGCATGTAAAGGCAATTTCGGTACAGTATGGAGCTTTTAAGCGGGGTTGTCAATTAGTTGCAAATTTCTGTTTTACGCGGGAAGGTCTTTGTACTCATTGACGCCCACCCAAACAGGATTGCATTTGGCTCTAGATGACCAATGTGAGCATCCCTGTTATCAACCAATCAGGAGCTTTGTTTCCTTTCTTTGTACTGCCTGACGCACTGGGCTCCGCCACTCCCATTTTTGGGTCACTTTTAAGAACCAAACAGTAAGTTTGAACAATGCTCTGTGTTTCGGAATGGTCAGAGTGAAGAAATTCACGCTCGGGTCATATTTGTAATACACATCCACGATTGGGGAGCGGGGGTTTTGGGGGCAAACCTGAGCTCTAAGGTTCTTGGTCACGGTTTTTGTGGAATAAATTTCCCTAAAAAAAATTAGGTTTATAATGCAGGGTGACTTTGTTTTTTTTTTTCTTCTCCGTGATGCATTGTTTTTAACTGGTGTTAAGATAAGATAAGATAAGAAAACCTTTATTTGTCTCGCAATGGAGAAATTCCCAATTCACAGCAGCAAAGTTATGAAAGGAAGAAGTAGAACAACAAAATATAGGAGCTGCTGGAAAGGCAGCCACTCACGCGGCGCCATTTTGAAGTCAAAATAACAAAATAACACAACACAACACAGGACACAGACAGTCGTGCAATCTTCACCACTTTTCTGCATACACTTTGTTGTCTGAAGCGGTTATAGATGAAAGAGGAGAGGATCAAAGTGTCCTTTAACCAGTGGAGTTAGTTATTCATTTAAAAAATACGGTACTAGTGATACCTGCAAAACAAATACTGTATGACAAAAAAACTCTTAATACACACTTACTTCACCATGAGCTGTGAAATGCGCTGGCAATCCCTCTTGTCATAGAACCAAATACTGTAGATACCCACTGCAAGAAAAGAACATACCGGTACATTGAACTTGCATGATTGTGAAAAACAGTCTTCATAAAATGCTCGGTCACCTGTCTTCAGTAAGTCTCCCCTCGCCGCATGTCCAAGTCCCACAATTTTTTGTTCTCAAATTGTGTTTTCCGAGTCACATATCTTTGACCTTGGAATTAATGCCATTTCCATAATTTGACTAACGGTTGGCTTGTGTATGAAATTAGCACAGTGTAGTGGCACCCCTTGATTTTCATGAAATGTTAATTGCACTTAAACTTGATCTTCAAGCAGATTTCACTCGAGTGTGTGTGTATGTGTGTGTGCATCTGTTACAGGACTTCCAAGCTGATGTTGGCAAGTCCCCGAAGAACCCAATGTTCCCTAGCAACCAAGGTGTTTGCATCCTGACCGTATCTCTTCTGTGTCCGAGGGGACTACAGGGCCATGTAAACAAGAGTATGTGTGTGCATTTAAACTCTCATTAAACAGCTTCCTGTAGCTTTGAATACGTCGGCCTTGCACGGGGTGTCCAAAAAACCAACAACAACAATATGGATGGCACGCTTAACTGTGACTAAACATGGAATTTTTGATCTTCTCTATCTGTGACTAAACTTGGACTTGTTGAGCTTCAATCACCAAGCTTCTAACTTGCTTCTACAGAGATTTCAAGAGTATCTCAAGATTCCGTCAATTTCATTCATTTCTCGAGCCAGAAAAAGGACCAGAGCAACCAGGCTGCCGAGGAAACAATCAGAGGAATACACCGACTTTTCAACATACTACCGGGATTCAAACGGAGCCCAAAACGCTGCGACCACAGTGACGCTGGAAGAGAAACTGGCTGAGTATGAAACTTCATGATGAGTGACATCATGTCTTCCATACCAGGCAGGTTGAAGTGCAAACAAAGCCCAAAGGGGGAGCACTCGCCATTGACTTTGACCCTGGCTATGCTATTTTTCCTGATCAGCAAACAGATGGGCAAACGCTCTAATTCTTTATTCGTCGCCTTGATGAAAGTGATGTTTAGACTTGTGATCGACTGCCTTGGTGGGAGCACAGTCAGTTACTTTCTGAAGTTTTGAGAGTTTAATAATATGACTGGCACGAAATCGAAACCAAAATAGATACATGAACCCTTTCGTGCACATTCTAACCTGATAACATGATCAGCTGTCCACTGCAGTAACTGCTGTCCCTGAAAGGGTTAACGTGGGCGCAAAAAAAAAAAAGCTGTCACACTCAACCCAAGGACAATCTTGATTGGAACTGGAGCTTTAATGAGGAACGTGAACAATTGGGGCCAAAAACTATGCCGGACCGCAAACATCTAATGGACCCGCGTGATGTTTTGAGCACTAACGTCTCCTCAGAGGTTCACCTGCTGAATACAACTCATGCCACCTGCGAGACTTCAAGAAGAATAGAAGAAATGTTTCTAAGAACACTGGGGAAGTGTTTATTTGGACTTTTCAGAGGTACTGACATTCTTTCATTTTTAAAGGTGCGGGATCTTATTACACTACGTACTTTGTACAAGTTACCGTCGCCAATACAACCACTGGCTTGCTTTATAAAACTCCTGCCGTCGAGAGACCTTTCGTAGCTTAGCAACGCCGCTTCCCACGGAGGACCGGTGACATTTTCATCAGCGTTTGAAAGCATGAAGAAAATGTTCAAAAGCATTTTCATTTCCGCTGGGGAAAATATGGAATCATTATATTTCAATAATAAACAGATATGTAACATTAAATATGAAGAGCACCGGTTTCCCTCATTTGAAGGCGTAACCGAAATCAAGGCTTTACGAGACATTGTTGACGAGAACACATATGGCCATTGTGATCAAGTTGCGGTGCTAAACTGGCTGCATGCAGGCTGATACATACTATCTAGTGGTGTTTTGAGTCACGCTAAAAGCGGCTGTCCGCATGTTGCGAGAGGTTTCCGGATATCCACACATTCTAAACACCAGGAAGCAAGACTGATGGTGTTTTTTTTCCTTCTTTTTCTTCCATGTGAATCTGATCAAATTTGATGTTATATCGTAAGTCGAACTTTTGCTCTTGTCTTCATGACCTTAGTGTGCAAGTGAGAAAACGCTGCTTTGGTATCCGAGTTGAAAGAACAGTGCTGTGCGATACAGACAACATTTTATATCCCAATAAAGGTTGATTTTATACTCTTATAACAATACATTAAATCGCAAAAAAAACATGAAATCATTGGCAATTTTCGTTCATCTTTCCTTCATTTCTGGAAGAAGATTGCAGTTTTCAGTTCACTGAACTCAGCTCTCAAGTGACCGGCGTGATAAAACAACAACAGGATTTTGAGCAAGTCATCACTGCCTTCCAGGCATGACCAAATTTGTGCAACAGCTGGAGACGGCATAAACCGATTCTGAAAGGCAGCTGGCACAAAATATGACTATACTTGATCCTAAATCAAACTGTGCCATGGATTTTGTAAACAAATACCTCGACAGTTGACAACAAGCTGTAAATTCAATGTAATGCACTGGTGAGATAATAGAAATCTCAAGAGTTCATTTGATCTACTTAGGGAGAAGTATTGCATTGCATCCAGGAGTACTCACTGTTGTAATTCTTGTAGAGAAGGAAAGGCTCCTGCAGCTGAAACTCCAAGTCTTTGTTGATTGGCTCGACCAGGTTCTCTGTGCTCAGTCGATTCATGATGGTGAAGCCATGGTAAGGGGAAGCGGACCTTGGTAGGACAACAATTTCAGACATTGGGTTCTATTTCTATTGCTAAAGAGATTTAATTAAAATTGTTACATTCTTACCTCGTATAAACAAACAGGGTGCCCTCGATTTCGGTCTTCTCCTGAAATCAGTCAGTGATGGTGTCAATTTCAACAAGTCAGTTGAAATCAAACTGAATTAATTTAGTGGTAGAACACAACTGTGACATGCAACCTACCGCAAGACTCAAGAATTATCAACTCGTTATTGGGGTGGATCTGTCTCGCGTAGTGAGCCAGCTGTCATCACGCCCCATATGCAGTTGATGCTGACAAATCATTGGCTGAGTAATTGTGTGAAGGTTGGTCACTATGGTCATCAGTGGGTCTAAAGAGCCCAACAGTACGATCGCAGACACCCAGACAAATTTTCAGATATCCGCAGATAATTTAGGATTTTCTTGGTTGTTTATTTTCAATCCTGATGCAGGCACTCCAGATACAACTATTTGTATACTAGACATTAAAAAGTAATTCCAAAATCTATGTAAAACGTGATACTATATTGTAGTGCATATTCCTTCGATGTATTTTTTTTATCGTTGGGTTTATTTTACACGGGAAACCCGAGAGGCAGAGGCGCCAAATGCGAGATTCCAAGCAGTCTGGAACCCAGCATTCGTGTTCTCTCTCTCTCTACAAAACCTCGAAACATGGTGCATAGCAGTAGCCAAAAGTAGTGCATATAAAGTAATATTGTGACATTTATTGTATTTGTAACAATTTCACTCAAACATATACTGGGCAGTAAAAGTCTAGAGAACTTAACATAGCTCACAGCGTTGTTTTGATCTAGAGTTAGCTTCGACATGCCAAATTTGTTTTCCGATGTGCGAGCCTCTTTCCTCGCTCTCGCTTCTTTTTTGTTTTGTTTTACAAACTCACCCATTCGTTAGCTTTGGAGTTGAAGTTGTACAGGGCTACCTGGCCGGTAACGTCAAGCAACGTGTTTATGTATGGATCTTGTCTTTGGAGAGCCGCTAAGCTCATCATATGTCCAGCATTTGCGGAGTCCATCTTGGATGAGATTATTGCTCCCACACGGACACATTTCTAAAGGACACAATTAACTTCCGTTTTAACCGGATGTTGATTCTCTACAAACTAATCCAGTACACGATAGTTTAAAAAATGTACAGTATTTTAATTTTTTTGCTCGAATAAATCTGAATGGTTCAACATTACACAACACCACAAGAATGCACTGCAATACTTTTTTTGGGGGGGGGGTACTTATAGCTGTCACCTTGGACCCACCCTTCATAAAAAGAATACATTTTTACATGATGTAGTAGTGTACTGTACTCTGTGACATGAGTTTTAGTGGTTTGCTTTTCACACGACAAGCGTATTTTCATTCAAGGGAGCAAACACAGTTAATTAGTACGAATGAAATAACCCTAACACTGTATTTTAGCCAACACCACTTTTGCTCAATGCACATTCTGTCTTGTCCCAGTTGAGCTACAGCTGTGTAGGCTTCACTTTTTCTGTTGAGTGGACACTGGAGCACGGATTATAATGGAAGGATTACGCGCAACCGGTTATCCCTCATACAGGCACAGGTAATCCAATCACTGGTAACCTTCCAGCGTGGTTCGGACAACTCATTTTCTCTGGAATAGCAGCACAGTGAAGTCGCAAAAACGGCACAATGAGGCCTCAGTGGAAAGGCAGGTGACAGAATGCCATTCATTATACGAGGAAGACCCCTAAGGGGTAAGTGCGTTATTTTTATGTTAACTGAGAGAATAATTCCTGATTTGATACCGATCTTAATGTGTTTATTTGATCATGCCTTTGATTTCAAACAAATAACTATTCAGGAAAGATGTATCAAGTAATTATTTAAAAACAGTGGTCTCTCTGAAAACCTAAATCACATAATACATTATACAAAACCCCTTTTAGCCCATTCCTAATTGAAAACAATTGAGAGAAAAAGGATTTGTCTGTCTGTATGTCTTAGAGCCAAGTGTGGGGGCGTCTTTAAACTGCTTCCGCTTGCAGGTAAACCAGATTTGTTAGTGGTTATTTTTTATCGTACCAGAGCAATGATATTTTACATGATCTGTGAGAATTCTTTGAATATTATACACATTATTTTAAAACACCAACAGGTGCATTAAAATGTAGGCATGTTTTTATTTTCTTGCACGTCCAAATGTGCAGCATCGTGATCTGCCCCAGTTCGTCTTCGTGGTGGCCAATAGCTGGCTGACCGGCCACGGGTTTTTCGGGTTCGGTCCAGTGTTGGCAGAAGTGGGCTGAGGTTGCGTTGCCCTCCTCCCGATTCATGTGCGCACAGACACCCGGATGTGGCCAACATGTTGGTTGCTCCTCGCAAGGCTCCGCGCTCGGAAAATATTATGAATATAACTCAGGTTAGCCTCGAATATACTCTCCAACGATGAGTTGGATCTGAAGTGGAGATTTTCCATGTGGATTCGAGGATGCAAGAAGAAGATGAACGGTCAGAAGGTAATAATATAGAACAAATTGGAAAAGCGGAGGAGAGTCGGCGCGGTCCTGTGTGAGCGTGCTTGTGCGCGCGTGTGTCCGCGTTTATTCAGCATACCGGAGAAAATGAAAATATTGTGTAGGTTTTGACATTACTTTTTCACGTCGTCTTTTTCTGTATAGTATAGCCGACATTACGTATTTAAAATGCTTTGTGCGACCTACAAAAGGAATTGATTTAATTTAGCAACACCTTTCGAAGACACAACCTACAAACCTCCATAGAAAGTGGTTAACAATTCTGATCTAGTTATTTTTACCACGACAAAAAAATACATTTATACGCTCATATTCATTCATTCATCTTCCGAACCGCTTCATCCTCAGTAGGGTCGCGGGGGGTGCTGGAGCCTATCCCAGCTGTCTTCGGGCAGTAGGCAGGGGACACCCTGAATTGGTTGCCAGCCAATCGCAGGGCACACAGAGACAAACAACCATGCACGCTCACACCCACACCTAGGGACAATTTAGAGTGTTCAATCCGCCTGCCATGCATGTTTTTGGAATGTGGGAGGAAACCGGAGCACCCGGAGAAAACCCACGCAGGCCCAGGGAGAACATGCAAACTCCACACAGGGAGGCCGTAGCTGGAATCAAACCCGGTACCTCTGCACTGTGAAGTCGACGTGCTAACCACTGGACTACCGGGCCGCTCACGCTCATATTGCATGTCAGAAATAAAGTAAATAACCTAATGTTTAAAAATACGCGTCTTCTACTTTATTTCATGTAATATCTCCACATTTAAAAAAAAAAAGACTATTTTGATTAACCGAATGATACTGTACAACAAGACCAT
>CAAKHF010008295.1:0-21854 GCA_901007745.1 Hippocampus kuda
TAAATTGAACGTGTTAAGTGTGGCATTTAACTAGTTCAACAACCACCATTTTATACACACACACACACACACACACACACACACACACACACACACACACACACACACACACACACACACACACACACACACACACACACACACACACACACACAAAAAAGGTAGACATGACGAACAACATCCCCAGAAAATTGGGTTGGCAATCAGCTCAGTGTGTACAAAGTCTTAATTCAACCTAGTTGATTATGTATGGAAAGGTTAGCTCTTGAATTATACTCTCTGGTTAATTTGACAGTTTATGTGATACGATCATATCATTTTAATGCTAATAGGAGTGATATCTAATGGGTCCTGCATGAGCCCACTTTCAGCAGTCAAGTGATCATTTGCAGTTAACCCTGGACAAAATAACATTTCCACTATTCTAAACTGGGGGGGAGGGCATGTATGGATTTGCTCCCTGAGTAAATGTGACAAGAGAGTAGAAGAGGCCATTGAGCTGTTTGATCAGAAGGTGTATACATCGCAGTCTTGTTGGTCTTGACAGGCACTTGTTTTCTTTACATTTCCGTCGTCGTTTATTTTATACGTGTATAAAACAGAATCTAGATGACAGAATATGAAGGTGAGTGACGTTACAAATGAGCTTTCAAAAGTTCACTGAAGGGAAAAATATAGTGCAAGAGATTTCATGTGGACATTGAACCGATAGCAGAGGCGTAACTTGTATAAAAATATAAAACTTGCATAACACACCAGCATTGTTAAGCGTGGAAGGTCTGCGAGCGTAGCAAACAATAGTGCGACAGTACCTGTAGGTGATGTGGCCCACATGCGGCGAGCTAAGCCATGCAGAAAGGGACCACTTCTCAGGAGTAAGAGAAACTGCTAATTGGACAGGCGGATCCTGAGCCCTGTCCAGTCAGCATGGCTGCCACAATGTATAACACAAAACATGGTTATGCTTTGACTGAGGTGGAAAGGGCAATGTCTCATAGCAACCGTGGTCCATATGGCTAAGGATACACTTATACTACAAAGATAGCATCAAAATGGGATTTTGCTCTTTCTTAGCGTTCTTGAAAAGTTTTATACACAGACGTCAGAATGATTTCCTGTTCGGACCCAAAAACTGAAAAGCCTGTAACATGCGAGCACAGCATCATGAATGTGGAAAAAGTTGATCCGACACAATGTGGCAGATGATGAGCGTTCGCCGGCTAGCCTCCTAGCCCAGCAGGCGAGCTAGCTAGCTAACTTCTGAACGAAAAGGTTCAGGTGGTGCCAGCCAGCGAGCATTTACAGGACAGACAGGATCAAAACCAACTCGGGATTTACCTTTGACCATTGCACAGAGAGGGATCCTAAAGTAAGAGATTTTAAATTAAAAAGAACAAATTTTCCAGAGGGCGTAACGGCAATCAAAACATAGCAGTGTACTTTCTTTCCAGTTCAGCTGATAGTTTTCAAATAATTAACCCTTTCAGGGACAGCAGTTACCACAGTGGACAGTTTATCACGTAATCAGATTACAGGGTGAGTGAAAGGGTTAAATTAGATTTTTTTTTTTTTTTTATACGCTGGACAATGACATGCATGCCTTTATTTCGGAAGAGTACAAGGAGTAACGATTCGATTCAGAAATCCATTTGTTACAGTCAACACGAATAACGAATCAGAACTTAGAAGGTGGGGTAGACAAGAATTTCCAACGTGTACATGAAAATAATATTTTTCAATTTAACAAACGACCGCCCTGTGACCAGTATTCAAATTTTGCCTTTTCAGGCTCCTGACAGTCTGTAAACTAACACACAAAATGACAGTTCTTCTCCAGTTTCAGTTAAAATGATTTCCCTCCCACATCAACTTTCCACTGTTTGATTTGGCCCACTTACAACTTTCTGCCTGCTGCTGCTGTTTCGGTAGTTCTAAGGTGTCACTTCTACTGTGGCAGAATATGCATGCAGTCACCAAATGGTATTTACCCAGGATTTCAAACTCCTTCTGTCTGCCTTTGTGGTTTAATTAAATGCCGCATTTACGAGCTTTTGTAGGACAGTTATCACGCAGCGCGATTGAGAATAAACCATTTAAATGCAGTCAAGCTAAACAATTCTCCAGGTGCATAAAATAGATTTGAAGCTGTGAAATGCAGACAAAATGAATAATGGCTGCTTCCATGTGAATAATATCATTGTGACTTCAAGAGCTGAGAGGACATTTCACTCCGTGAGCACGGAGGCTTCGTGCGATGGGCACGGCAGGAGGATTTGGGGATGTTTTGTACTCATATGAGCATAAAAGCATTCACGGAATGACATATGATGGATGAGTGACGGGTGTCTGCTCAATGCCCTTCATGGACACTCAACTGCGTGATGACAAATTTCACACCCGGTTCAATGGCATTACCCCACAATCCTTTAAAAGTATAGTTACCAGATTAGGGTTAAATTTGTCAATTCATTATGTTGCATGTAAAATGTATACTTTGCGCCACAGTGAGTAAAATTGAAATACGTGGAACCCAAATGATCAATGCTTTACACTCCTAAATTCAAAATGCTTGAAAGTGTTTCATTTGTAAAGACATGAGTGGAGAGCAGGTCTTCATTTTTAGTGCTTACACATATTTGACAATGACGTGCCATACATTTATATGCCAGGAGGAAAGAAACTGAAATGAACCCCAAACACATTTCTGCAGTGTTTGTGTTTCATTAGCAAGTGACTATTGAGCAACGCATTTCTATCAGTATTTTCTCCACCATTTCACATTCACAATGATGACTGGAGGGCTGTGTTTTCCTTTGTCATTATGCGCCAAAATGGTAATTAGGAGAACAAATAGGCACCTTGACGAGTTCTGAGTGGGGCTGGTCTTGGCTGTTTATCAATCGTGAAAACAAAAGGGCTGAGGAATCGAGGATACAAGTGGTCCTTTTTCTGTTTGGGTTTATGCAGTAGTCAAAAATTAATAAAAGCAAAAATTTTGGAGCATATGGAATGAGGCTGTAAAGCACATGGTAAACCAATATGTGAACATTTGCGACCTTGGACAAATCGTGACAAACTCTGACGTGAACGCGCATTTTTCTACCTTCACCAACAGTGGCAATTGTTCTCCCCTCAATGGAGAAGGGCTTTAAACCTGTTGGTCTGACTTGTTTTTTTTTTTTGGGGGGGGGGGGGGTTTGTCCGACTCAGAATCATCTTTATTGGCCAAATATTTACAACACACCCAATGAAAGCCATGCGACACTGTGGAGAGTCATCGAGCAGCGATAGAGTGATCAGTGGTGCAATACAATACTATGACGGTTGTGAAGTAGGTGTAGATAATTGATGCACCATTTTTTAAGTGAGCAGTAGCAGTAATTGTAGTACAACTTATACAGAAAGTCCTTGAGCGCTTTTAAGTGTCTGGTGCTGAGGAATATTGATCAATACCAATTGATCAAGTATGTATGTAGCTGGAGCTACAATGATCAGTGCGGTAATACTGTTCCACAGGGGTGTGCAAGAATGCAAAAAGCCACTATAAATTTGAATGACTGTTTAGGGAGTTAATGGAGAGAGGAAAGAAACTATTTGAATGTCTGCTGGATTTGGTGCGCAGGTTTCAATGGCGCTTACCTAAAAGGAGGAGCTGGAGGAGGTGGTGGGCAGGGTGTGGGGGGTTAGTTCTGGCCAGTACTGCTCTAATGCATCTCCTTTAGGTTGCAGTCATGCAAAATAAATTGGGTAAAAAATAAAAAAAATGCTTGTACGCTGCTTCCGAAGGTTCCTTTTGGAACAAGCCCATCTGAATGCAGACCTAATGCTGCACGTACCAGGTAGCATTGTAGCTGTATTGGATAGAGAAAAGTTGTCAGGTGGCGAACAACTGTGGTGAAGAGCGACTACCCCTGTAGGCTACATACAATAAAGTGTGGCCTCCTTTCTATCCTTGGGTGCTCCCCGTGGCTCAGATGCAGCAGTCGCACAGGCTGCGAGAGGAAGAGGGCCGCCACCCACGTCCTGGCTGCTCTCAAACGAGGAAGAAGATCCATCGCGGCGCCAGCGACAAGCTTGACTGGACTCGGATCGGAGAGACGTCATGTGACATGTCACCTATCATGGTGCCATCTTCTTATTAACACCTCTGACACTGAATGAGAAAGCAACCGCAGAGATGTGGACACATGGGAGATAGGAAGAATTTATGTGCTGTATGTGTTGAATGCAAAATGAAGAGAAAAGCCAGAGTACTGAGGTAGTGAGTAATCCAAGATCTTTAGGGACTGTTAAATGAATGATGAGATGAGCAAACTTTCTGTCTGTCACAATATATTGATGTTATAATTAATAATTAGCTAGCTAGCTAGCTAGATAGATAGATACACACATATACACACACACACACACACACACAAAATAATTTACTTACAACTGGACCGTGGAGCAAAAGCAGCATATCAAAAGGCGCTTTTTGAGTGAATTTTGAGATCGACTGCACATTACTTTGTGACTGAATGGGAAATAACGCTCACATCTATTTCTCACCCTGGCATCTCTCATAAGGTCTTTATAAAGTATGCATGGTCTTCATCTATCACATCATCTATCAATGCCTCAGCCTCGGAAAGACTACATTAACAAGTCGGCTTGAAATAGATGACTTTCATATGAAGGCCGCAACATGTTATATAAACAACGGCAAACAGGGTGATTTGTTTTCCCGTTGGTATGAGCCTCTGCCTTCATGAAACTTGCATTCATGAAAAATTACAGTCATATATCCCACACCACTTCTTGTTATCCATCAAGATTTTAGATTAGATTCAGGATCATGATCATTGATTAAGCTTCTCACCACTGCTGGATTCAAATCCCTTGCCATCAAAAACTTTCCTACCCACTTTGCATCTCCCGAGTGTCGCAGTGGGACGAGTGGCTGGTAGCCTTTCCGGAAAATTGATCGAACTGAAGGAGCTTCTGTTCAGTGGTCCCACAGTTTAGTTATCTTATGGTGGCTTCACACGGTTACAAACAAGCCATTAGTCAACAACCCCTCTCGTGCCCTTGACTTTATTGACTTGAGTCCGCGAGGTGGCTCTTGGTACTCCGGAGATAGACGAGTGTCCATCACGGTAATGAGTCTGTGAGCTGTAAACTAAGTCACCCGTGATTCACATCCAATTAGAGGCCGTAGCCTTATTTATTCGTGAAAATAAACAAAACCAATAAAATGGAATTGTACCTAACTGTTGGTTTGTTCCCCTTATGCTCAGCTTTTTAATATGTTGGGCACAACAACACCTTTAGCCCTCAGTCCAGTCATTCTCCAACTTCATATTTCCAGGGAGCATCGATGCAGCTGGAATTGATACTGTGCCTCAAAACAGATATTTCCCCTCGCCTTTTTCTATGTAGCAGAGCACACGATGTGCTTACTCCAATAGCGCCTGTGCTTTGGCAGGGTACATCATTTTCAGTGCACGTTTACAAAAAAAATGGGAGTTGGGCTCGTCATTTACATGACAGCTTGTGGTGTGAATTGAACCAAAGAAGCAAATGCTACAGCGTTCAATTCCTTGGATGAACAGTTGCCCTTTTTTTTTTTAATGGAGGCGACCATTGGGGAGAAGTCAAGCTTTGATTCCACCTTGCACATTCATCAGTTTGTGTTAAAGCACTTGCCTGTACGTTCCAGTACAACGGGATATTCAGATGTCACACATGATGTGATGCTGGGTTCGATTTGTTTATGCATTTACAAAAACATTCAGAATGAGATCAGAACGGTACACTTACGTGGATTAACTTGTTGATTCACTAAGACAAGTCCCTAAAAAATTGTAAATATGTCTTCTAAATTGGACACACCACAGAGAAGAATGTCAACAACCCTGCTCGGTTAAATTATTAAGTATCGTCGCAGGGCTATCATTGGGAGGGGCTACTGCACAATGGTACGGAAAGTCTTTTGATCCTTATATGTCATGTCTTTGTTCATTGTAGGTACTTACTTGCTATTGCAGTACTAGTGTAGCCTGTACTACCGGAGACGAAAAAAGATTATTCTGATTCTGTTGTTGTCTTAAAGTGATGTCACACGCCCGGGTTTGTCGCTCGTCAGGATCTCACTTTGGGAAAATTACTCCTTTTTTTCCAAAATAATTATTTATTATTATTATTTTACTTATCTCTTCATTTTGTTTGATTGCTTGTGACTTGTAAAAGATTTCATTTGGGATTTTCTAAAATTACCTCTCACTTGACTTTTAAATTGGACAGCATGCAGTTTTGACAAACTACATTACTACAAGTGAAACTATGGCCGTTTCAGCCGACTGGTGTTTTACAATTATACACGTATATTCCGATGTACTATACACGTTACTTATATTACTATGAAGATTGCCGTTATCCACGTGTCCCATTAGCCCAAGGCAGAAAGCAGTCTGCTCTCTCTGACAAGGTAGGTGGCCTCCTCTAAGCCGATGCCTCAGGGGAGCAAGTGTGGAGCATGCACATATCGTCTTTAAGGTGCTTTCATACCAGCACCCTTTAGTCTGTTTTAACTGAGCTTGAGGTACTTTTTTTACCCCTTGGTGCTATTCATTTGCTCAAGCGTGAACATAATAATTGAACTCTGGTGCGAATAAAATCAACCCGGTGGTCGATGTACGGTCACGGTACAAACGTAATTTAGTGGTGCTGAGTAAACTTTCAATTACAAAAAGCTTTCTCTCTCTCTCTCTTTCTTTTTCTCTCTGGCCTTGAACAGGGGGAGCATGCAGTATGACTCCTTTTTTTTCGATTCAAGTGAAATTTCTACACTCTATTCCTCGAGTTTATTCTTGTGTTTGCCTCCCGCTTGTAGTTCATCAAGCTATGTTGGGGAGCCACGGTGTGCGCAGGTAAACATGCTCTAATCCATTTGCGACAGTTTTGCTCTTGCATTTGTAGTTGTGAGACGGCTAAAAGAATGTATTAAGTGCAGCTATCGCTATTCCCCTCGCCTGCACTCACTCACGCAAACATTCAAAGGTTTGCATTCATTTCGTCACGCGTATTTTGTTACACTTCACATCCTTTTATTCAAAGTTGGTTACACGGAAGCCTTCCCTTTACCATCCGTGTAGAGTTGTGTGGACGTATGATCGCGCGCACTAATAAACATGTTTTTAACGCTTGAGATAGCGTAAACATGAGAGGGTGCCATGTGTGCTTAGTGATGTTAAGGCCTTAAAAAAAGTGGAGAGACAAACAAATCAAGCGGAAAGAGTAGGAGCGGTGGAAGGGGACTTAACCATAATGCTGTGGAGCAGCAATTATAAGCATACAAGCCTTCGAGCCCCCGTGTGCCCACATCATCAGCTCACTGCTGGGGACATAAACCAAGACAAAGCGGTCTCCGATGCTCCAGATGTATTATGTGGGTGGCATTATAAAATCTAATCTGAGTCTATTGTATCTTCCGAAGCATACGGAGCAGCTGAATGCCTTAACGCTATTTGTGTTATGTGTGTGCTTTTGTGCTTGTGTATATGCGCTTTTGTATGCTACGGGCTTTGGGTTTTTTTTTTTCCCTCTTTGTCCAATTTCCGTCTCTCCTCGTCACACTCCAGTGTCCTCTCTCCTTCAAAAGTGGCAAAACAATTATTGAGAGTGTAATTAAAGTATTGGCAGGACAAGTGCAACTGTAATTGAATGACAGCTAAATGACAGTGAGGCAGCCGCACTTTCGGTTATGTTTTTTTAATTTATTTTTTAATCTCATCAATTGCCTTTGCGAGCTGCAAGAGAATCCACAAACTTTCACACATGCACCGGCCACCAGACAGGATGTACTCATCCTGAATGGGGGAACAATACTTGGAGCGCTTCACCTGCGTTTGTTTGGGGGTTTTTTGCTTTCAATTAACTTTCCGCTTGTAAACGATTATTTTTACGACCTGTCTATACCAGCCAAGAAAAACAAAACACCCTCATTATGCTTAATGTTGAACTACTGACTTTGCCACAACCCAATTTAGTCTCCATTAAAGGCCATTCAAACTCTGACCTCATGGCACCTGATGCCAACCATTTCTGTCTTCTTTTTCAACACGCCTCGCTTACTTTACCTTTTCATTATTTCAATCAAGCTCTCTTAATGTAGTTTGTCCACTTGTGGTTCTTTACATTGGGGAGAGGAAACATTGGGTGGGACGATGCAGAAACGGAGGCTCCTACATGTAAAAAATTCAAAGTCCATTTCCACCTTTCAGTGGCCAGATTTGTGTTGCATATCCAATCCAGCATAACATCTTTTGCTTCTGCTTGTGACGCTAAAAAGGCATAAACGGTTGCGGCCTTTGCCTGTATTGCCATTCTGAGCCTCCTCGCATTATAATTTAGTAGAACTTCATATGAAGGTGAAAGCAAACAACTGACATTTAGGTGACAAATCGAAATAAAACATCTGTAAATCAGTGCAGCGTGTTTGAACAGGCACCGTTGCTGCTGGGAGATAGAGTCAAACGCCCTTGCGGTCATGCAAATTGGATTTCAACCGACATTTTTGCTCAACGAAGTAGTGCACGCGCATGTGTTTATCAACAATCCGTTCCACACAATCAATTGTTATGCCAATCCCAAGATAAAATACGTCTTGATATGTCGTCTCGACAGTTGATAAATATTCCTATGAAGGCGATGGTTTGAACAGGAAATCAATTATTTCGCATGCTTTCAGGCACGGCGAGGAAAAGATGTCCAATTGCTGCAATTTGCTGGTCATGTTGATTAGGGTGATATTCTACTAAATTTTTGAGCGGAAACATTGGCTCGCCTGCAGTCATAACATTTGTCAGTCCACCGGTAGTCTTGGCGGCTCGCACACAGGGGGAGGATCCGCGCAAGCGTACAAGTGTGGCAGGTAAGTGTGGGGGGGCGTTGAAAGGTGACCGCGGAAGGCGTAATTGTTGTGATCCTGTCTTTGTGTCAGCAACTGCACGCTTTAGAACTATAATTTACACTGTCAAGAGTGCAGCAGAAGAATGGACTAACTTCACAACAGACTGCATTAGATTTGTTCAGCGGCCGTTGCTCAAATTAGATGAAACGGAGAATCCCATCTCTCTGGTGGCCACCTTTGTTTCCCCCAGATGACCTCTCGTCTATCAGAGGGGAACCTGCACAATAGTGCTGCTGATCTCGTTCCCTTAAGCCGAGTGAGGGGAAAGGCTCTGGGGAGGAAACTACATTGGCTTAGCGGCACCTGTTTTTAGTCTCCTTCTGGCCGGGCGGGACCAAAAATAACCCTCATTAGCATTGGCCAGTGTCAACGGAAGGACAAATCAAAGTAATGAAATATCTTCCATTACCTCCACTGCCAGTGTTAAGAAAGTAACAAAGTGCAAATACGATATTTTGTAGGTGTCAATACTGGTCGACTGTATTTATTTTTCTGATTGCTTTTTAGTTGCTGGGGACTTAAAGGGTGGATTAAAAAAATAAAAACAGAGAGAACAACATCCAACAAAGATAACTGCAACAGAAACACAGGAGCAAGGAATTCCCCAACCATGGGCTAATTTAAGAGATTTGTTGGATGTTGTGAGCTCTAAGAATAACTCGTGGGGAATGCTTTGTGTCTTGAGCTATCCCAAGAGCCACCAGTTTCTGGTGTTCAAAGGTTCTCTGTCAAATCTGAAAAGAAAAAAAAAAAGACTTTTTTTTTTTGCTGTTGTGATTAGCTTATCTAGCCATTTTTATTAATCAGTTCATAGTGTTAGCAGGCATGTTCTTTTAAGAGTGAGTCCAGGGAATTTATTTTCATCTCAGCAAATGAATAAATGCTTGTCTCCCCCCCCCCCCTGTTGTGCCAGGTTATCAAAATAGGTCAGGTGTATAATTGACAATAGAAATTAATTTCTACTTTTGAACTTAAGCCCAATTGAGTCTGTACCTTTTTACTTTCCCTTAGAGTTTTGCAATTTCAATAAAAAAACATCACTTATTGTCAAATGTGTTCGAAATGTCAGTCTGACATGATGGTAGAGCATCAGCAAAATGATCTGCCTGAAAAAATAAATATTCAGCCCTCTCTGGGCCCATCTTTGCCTACAGCATGATTTTTAATAAGCCACAGTACAGAGGGGGGAAAACAATAGTGTGGCACACAATAAATAAATAAAATAAATCATAAAAATAACACTTCAAAACCATTCGGTGTAATAGTAACACTCCATTATGAATAAGGTGCTTTTTTGGGTCAATAAGGTAAAAGGTCAACAAATGGCTCTTTAAATGAATTTGATGGAAGTGATTTTTTTTTTTAAATTGCAACGTACAACTTTTATATAAAGCTGTTGAATCAGTACTTTTACTTTTATTTTTTTGATACAAGTATCTGTACTACTACTACTATTACTACTATTAATTATTATAATAATTCTATAGAACTGAGACCTCGCAGCGGTCACCGCAAGGTCTCCGAGAAAGAAGCAAGGGGAGAAGAGGCCATCACTTAAAAGTAAAAGTGCGTTTTAAAGAAGTGTTTTAAAAGATGCAACCAACATTGCGCGTCCTTGAGCCACAGGCAGATCAGTCCAAAGTTGAGGGGCTTTCGTTTTAAGGCTCAACTTTGGAACAACCAGAAGGCTTTTTCACTCAAGGATTTGAGACCGCCAAGGTGGCTCATAGGTGGTTAGTAATTTGGAGCCAATCTCATAAGTACTTTAAAAGTAGCCGGTGGAATTTTAAAATCAATCCTAAAACAGATTGGGTGACGTGGTGACACCTATTTGAATTAGTGATGAGCCTCGCTGCTGCATTGTGAACCAGCTTGAGGCAAGAAAGTGATTTTTTTTTTTTTGCTAAGACCGGAGAGGACTGAGTTGCAGTCGTTATAAGAAGTTTGTTCCGTGCTATGTTCTGACGCTTTCTTGATATGGATTGTGAATGAAATCTGAATCCACGATGACTCCTAAGTTTCTGTGGCAGTTGCAGTTAGAGAAGGAACTAGGACTTGAGTTAATATTTTGAGCTGTATTCGTCAGGTGAATAATATGATTTCAGATTTGAATGATTGAGTGGGAGGAAGGCATCCAGCAATAGACATCAGAACGACTGCTGCTTCGACCACTACCGGTACTCTTCTAGTAGCAGGTCCATTAAATTGAGGCTTGAGTGAACATAAAAGCAATATATAATTGTTTTACCTTCACCCATGTATTGGTTTTAGCGTGTTATGCTCAATCAAGTGAAGGTGAAGAATGTCCAAGTGGCATTTTTCTGTATGCGGCTCATACAAGTAAAAATTTGGACAACCCCGATGTAGAATATCGTCTGCACTTAGCTTACAAATAGTCTTGATCCAACAAATACCATTAAAAATTGATGACGCCATTTAACATGCGAGCTCTTCTCCAGAATGAAGTTTTTGTCTTAGCCCACAGCGAGTGCTATAAAAACAGCATTTGCTCTCCAAAAGCACGCACAGGCCTTCGCCGCCACTGTCTGTTGCTTGACTGCCCATTGATGTGTTTGCTTGTAGAACTGTCAACAATTTACAGCGGCGTAACACCCAGCAGACTGAGACTTATTGACGACGACGCGCAGCTGCTGGCTCTCATCAGGATGGAGTCGGTGGCTCATGGGAAATATAGTTTTCTTCTTGTGGCTTTCACTTTGCCAAGACGCAGACTGTAATTTTCCCTTTGCATTAAACTCAATTATACGGCACCGGGGGACATTTTAGCCGACTTAATTCCTACTCACAAGTATATTAATGGAAACTCTTATGGCGCTAGCATGATTGCGACACTGGCATAGCTGCATGGCAGAATGGCGACATTACCTACATTACCAAGAGGGATGTCACGGTTTGTCACATCCCTGAATACGGCAGTGCGCTGGCAAAGAATAAATGACAGGTCTGGTTGCTGCCATTACACAAATCATGACAAAGACGTCATTTGGCTAACTACTGCAGGCATAGCTGAGGCAAATAATAGGAGTGCGAAGCTAATCTGAAGATATGATAGCCAGAAAGAAGAGATGTAGGTTCCTAGTAACAAATAGAGAAAGTCCCTACTGCAGATAATTTCGTTTCCTTGAAGGTAAAACAAATCAATATTTCAATAATATTCTTAATGAGATGGAGGCAAAATAATATTTCCGTTGTTGTTGTTTCCCAAGGTGATTCCAGACGTGATTAGTTACTTCTACACAATCAAACTAATTCTAATTGACGACAATACTCAAGTTATATACAATCAATCTCAAAGAACAAAATTAATAGAGAACGCAAACTCAGCAATGTTGTTTCTACAGTGCAGTGAGCGAAGAGGGCCATGACCTCCACCTTGGCGAGACCAAGGAGCCATCACACTACCACACGCCACAACATTGACGACCAGCTTCTTCGGATCAAGAGTCAACACTTCATTTGCGTCTTACAAGGAAGGGGCATTCCTTTGGAGTACAATCAAGTCCAAATTCTGGATATAGATGACTGCTGGTTTGGAAGACAGAAGCCATTTGTCAAACGAGAAAAGCCATCTTTAAGAGGTTAAGGCAGGGGTGTCCAAAGTCGGTCTTCGCGGGCCGCCGTCCTGCCTTTTTTCCAGCTCTCCCAGGAGCAACGCACCTGATTCAAATCATCAGGATTGTTCTAATGCTGCTTCAGAGCTGGCTGATGAGCTGATCATCTGAATCAGGTGTGTTGCATCTGGGAGAGCTGGAAAACCGGCAGGACAGCGGCCCTCCAGGCACATGCCTGGGTTAAGGCATCACCTATCATCTGCCTGTTGCAAGATCCTGACATCCCTCCCTCCAAAAATTGTCTCGTTCCACGGGAAGAATGGCTGAGTTTTTTTGTTTTGTTTTGGTTTTGTTTTGTTTTGTTTTTGCCACCAGCTGCGTAAACGACCGCTTGATATGCAGCACAGACACCAGCCATGCTGGGCAACAACAATACCCTTTTGTGACCACCCCCAGGAGACTCACCCACAGAGTCATAAATAGACACACTCCACACCTAAAAAATTGGGACTGAAGAAGCCATTTGGATTAAAGGTGAAACGTATTGCACAGAACAGAAAAGTCAAGTTGCCTTGATTCAACCTTTGCGAATGACCATGACCTGGATGACTGACAATCTAAGCAAAGGTTGTAACAAGATTAACCTGTGAAAGGCAGCATGAAGCCACAGGGCTAGAGTAGTGACAGAGACAGAAGCAGTTTTTCCAGCACCTCCATTGCGTTGTCAACTCTTATTCTTGGCATTTTTACTTTGGTGAACCCTTTCCTGCACCAATAATGATAACCTGTAACCTGACAACATGATAAACTGTCCACTGTAATAACCGCTCTCCCTGAAAGGGTTGATGACTTGATGGACAAGATAACCAGACACTCAACAAAACTAGTTACTCTTCCATACCAATTACAGGTCGCTTTCTATCGTTCCATTTCATGACACACTCGCAGAGTTTCTGGATTGGCCAACCGGAGTTGACCACACACACACACAATTGCAATCAGAAATACACCCCCAAAAAAAATCAAAAATCATTCTTCACAAACCCCACAGTACAGGATAATCACTCAGGGGTAATCATTTAGAGACAACTGATTACATTTCGAGACAACTGATTACAGGCCTTTTGCTGACTTTCATCTGTAAGGGAAGAAAATTCAGCTCGATGATTGGGATGCACATACCGCTGAATAAATCAGAGACAGACAGCAGGATCTGAAAAAGAAAGACAAGCTAAAGTGCAGCAAAAGAATACATTGCAACTTCTGGCAGCTTGTGCTCACCTCCAACTAACGAGCACACTAATGTGGAGTGAGTAATGGTCTTGTTTTTCCATTGTTTGTGTTTTGTTTTGTTCTTTCATTTTACTCTCAGCTCTGTTGAGAGCTCGCCGCACTGCCCAGGGCACACGCATGTTAAATTGCCACAAAGCACCTCGCTGGTACCACGCACATTATTTATTGCGATTGGAATGGAAAAACAAAGAGGCAGAACTAACCTGATCAAAGTTGATTCATGAACTGTCTTCAGGAGACCTATAGCTCCCTTCATGTGTCAGGGCCCAGATGGAGGAGGCTCAGAGTAACGAATGCTAAGAGGCAGCCTCTCAGCCTCGTCTCGACGAGGTTTGTTAAATTACCAAAAGGACAAACGGGGCGCTTGAGCTATTTGTATGCAACCTGACCTTTAAGACGATTGAGGTGCTCTCGAGAGAACAAACCGATCCAGGAAAAGCTTCCAAACTGAACTGGAACAATACACTTTTGTTCTTGTCAACACTTCTTTCTTTCCTCTTTAAATTGGTTTGCCAAAAAAGTCAGAAAGAGTGATTTAAAATAAATGAAAGTATAACTCATAACTGAAAGACAAACGTTTGCATTTTTCAGTGCTAAAGATGACCATCCACATCTACATGATGAAACAAGCTCACGTTAGAGACATCTAAGACATCCAAGGATAAATTCCGATACAAATTATATCTCTCACAGTATAGAATCAGATGTTGTTAATGTCAACCGAAGAACCTATGGCTGTCTGTAAATCTTATTTGTTTTTGTTCTTCCTCCTGAAGAACTTTTGATAATGAATCTATTTTAAAACGACAGCTGACAATCAAGGACAAGTGAGTGTGACTGACACAGGAAAGTCAAAAATTGGATAGTTAATGTTGCCGCTCGCGACATCATAGTTCTGTTACACAGCCGACATCAATCTTGATATGAAATTGAACGTGAGACATCCACAGTGGTTTATGGAGGGTGCCGTCAAGTGGCCTCGTACAGGCGCCATTCAAGCTAGCACCGACACCGTTTCAAAATAAAGGCATTGGGAACATCGTGACCTTTGTGTAATCCTCACGTTAAATACAAACAAATCATTTCTTTTCATTGGACTGCTTGTTTGGTTGATTGTTATTTTGTTACATCTTGTATTGTAATTCATTCATTCATCTTCCGAACCGCTTCATCCTCATTAGGGTCGCGGGGGGTGCTGGAGCCTATCCCAGCTGTCTTCGGGCAGTAGGCAGGGGACACCCTGAATTGGTTGCCAGCCAATCGCAGGGCACACACAGACAAACAACCATGCACGCCCGCACTCACACCTAGGGACAAGTTAGAGTGTTCAATCAGCCTGCCATGCATGTTTTTGGAATGTGGGAGGAAACCGGAGCACCCGGAGAAAACCCACGCAGGCCCGGGGAGAACATGCAAACTCCACACAGGGAGGCCGGAGCTGGAATCGAACCCGGTACCTCTGCACTGTGAAGTCAACGTGCTAACCACTGGACTACCGGGCCGCCGTATTGTAATTCAAATGTGAAAAAAAATAGCCAAACAGAGGCCTAACCTGGTCATCGTCATCCGCAAAGGTTGAATCAAGGCAACTTGACTCTTCTGTTTTGTTGAACACATTTCACCTTTCATCCAAATGACCTCTTCTGTCCCAAATTCATGATTCTTATGAGTATACACTTAAAACCACGACATCCAAGACACAATAAGCCAAGAATAATGAGCGCGATATCAGTCACAGCACTGAAATAAATATCAGATCAGTCATATCATACATGTGAACTAAAACACACCACTCCACTTTAAACATCAGCTAATGGCTAAGTTTTGCACACATCCCCGGCAGTTATCAACTGGCAGTTATCTAATGGCTATGTGTGAAGTGGTTACCACTGCATCATTTCAAAAGACTAATTGATGCGCAAATGAAATGTAAAACACGATGTGTGTGCGTGTGTGCATGTGTGTGTGTGCGCGCGTACATGTGTGCCTCTACGGGAATTGTACCGTGGACAGCCTCTGCTATTCCAAGCATCTCTAAGGGATCCCTCACAGTCTTGGAGGTTAGGACCTAAGACAACGTGAGTGGTGGTTCAGGGGAGTCCACAAGGGACCTTGGTACGTACACATGTGTTCGTGGACTGGTGAAATGACAAGTGTCACTTCCACTGCATTTCTGGCCGATTACTGTATGGTTGAATGGTTGAGTGGTCACAAACACATGATGTAATAATGTGTGCGGGGAGGGGTCTGGAGCATCTCCTCCATCTGGTCCAGTTGGATTATGCAAACCTTTTCTCAAAACGCAGCAACTAAAATAGGTTTAGACAGACCGGAGGAGGGAAAAAACATTCAGGGGGACTGCTCGCGTGCCCTACCTAAAGGCTATGCTAGCTGCAGGCTGACAGGCTTTACTGTGTGGGGAGGGGGACGAGGGACCGCACCTATGGTTGGCTGCGTTAGCCACTTCAAGAGGACAATGACGTTGGCTAGCAGGCAAACCGTTGCTCACGGCTCTTCACCGTGCAGCTCGAAAAATGACTAGGCAGGACTTTCTCAATTGCTCACGTGTCTAATTTTCCCTTTGAAGAACCTCGCTGCACGTTGTCAGCAATGCTCGGCAAGAAGGTTAGAGCTAGTGTTGGAATAGCTCTGCATTTTTCATTATACAGGAAAGTAATCCCTCGCCACTTTTGTGGCTCTAGTGCTTTGCAGGTTTTTCCAAAATACTCTATTCATAAAAAAATAAAAATTACAAAAATGCATGTACTGTACTGTACTGTATAAATACTGTTTAGATATTTATACATGTTGGTGCCCACATACACGTACATGCAAATTTCTGGGGCGGGTGCAAATCCTACGTCCCGGTTTTCACCTTCGTAGGGGGTTTCTGGTCCCCATTAACTGCGTAAAACAAGAGATTACTATGGCTAGTTTTAACTTAGTTTTGAATTGTGTTTATTGAATTCAGTGAGTTTTAATTCATTTTTAGAGCAAGTGTGTTTTTATTAGTTTTTATTTTTGGGAAAATGCTTAGCTCTCTTTTAATCCACGAGGAATAAAGTTTTCTAACCAGATAGTTTCCCAACACAGTACATGTCTCTGGCTATGAGCATTCGTGATATTACAGTTGCACCTTTTACAGAAATGCACTTTTTAGGAACTGTCGCCTCATTACAGAGAGTTGGGGGATTCTCCGGAGACAGAGTGAAAGATTGTTTTTATTATCTTAGAGCCCCCCCCCCCAAAAAAAATCACCATCTCAAGAGATGTGAATATTAAATAACGGCCCCAATCCTTTTAAAAATAGGAATTAGGTAGAAAGTGTCCATCCGATATGCACGTTCAATCACATGCAGTCTATATTTAGCTGGAGCTCCTCTGGCATGAAACATGGAGGCATTTGCTTTTCCACGGCATTCATATTTTTGGAGCTGACGACAATATCAATTCACAGAGACCTGCAGAAACTTAAAAAATTTAAAAGTACTGAAAAATGCATGTCGGTCTCCATTCTTCTGTAATAACTGTGGGTATAGAACTTGACTAATGTCAGGAATGTGTCTCCATTGGGCTCAATAATTCTGAAGTAAATGATCACTTTGTGGGAGTGGCAATGGCGCTGCGGCACTCCATTTTTATGTTTCATTTGCCTACACTTTAAGATACATTTTTATTTGACACTGGATAATCTATTGCAGCACGCTACGTGAGCAAGTGTACCGCGCAGTTCTGAGGTTGAGGGTTGGACGCTTGGCCGATGAGGACAAGCGCTCTATTAAAATTGGATGGGAGAGTCGAACTAAATGCTCTGAACTCCTGTTTGCCAGCCAGTGCAGAACGCCGAGTTCCAAATAATTCGGCATTTGATGTTTTTGATAGTCACTGCATTTTGCACTGAATAACAAAATCACCATGATGACAATCATATTTTTGTGCATTGCTCAAACGATTACTATGAGCAACAATAATTGTGATGTAAATGAATCGAAATCTTTTTTTCATAAATATTTTTGCAAGTCATGAAATACTACCGACTTTGTAAACGACTTTATCTTTCTCCTCATAATTGTGGCGTTATTGTCTGTTGTCTGTCTCTTTCATTGTTCACATCACAGCCATTTGTAATCCACTCCATAAAACTGTTCTGACACCAAAGAAAAATGAAGCATTCAAGAATGGACCGAGTGGAGTTTGTTTACAAGTGGCCCCCTCTGAAAATCAGTGCAAATCATCCCTCCGCGGTGTCGAGCATTTTCTGTCGCACAAATGTAGATCTAAGAGCCGCTGTCATCACAAAAAAAAAAAAAAAAAAACAATGGCTCCGTACATTGCGAGGTTGCTCCATGAGACAGATGCTGCACACAACATCAGAGAGCAGCGCTCATATAATCACAAACGCGCACATCACCTCCAAGAGCAAAGCACAAGTACTCTACTATGACAACCATCCACATTCTTATTTAATATTTCATTCTTATCTCTAATTAACCACCATTTCCTGATTATATGCTGCCCTGTATTTAAAATCAAACCACATTCATGGTGAGGTGTGTGGACTTCTTTCCTGAAGAAAATGGGATGAATTCCCCCGAGGCCATAATTTAAAAATCACAAGGAAACCTTCAAAACCTCATTTCCAACTCTTCAGCTTCACCCGGCCCTCATCTCTCCAAGCTAATCTTCCATTTCATCCATTTCTTTACCTCCCTTACTCTGCCCTAAACTCTGACTCCCTAAGTACACGCCGGTTGTGATCCACTGGATAGTGTAGTGCTCAAGCAGGACATGTTTTATGGGCCACGTCCAGGTAGTCAAATGCGTGTGGTGTACATCACACAAAGTGCTGCAGCAAACAGTGGCTAGTAAACAGAGGAAGACCATCTGGGAGTTGTTTTTGTTTTTTTTTGTTTTTTCTTATTGTGTTTTACAGGTTGTTGAGGAAGAAGGGGGAGGGAGTAACAGAGCAGACATTCGTACAAGAAGCTTTTGCTATCCACCACCTCGAACCATTTCAAGCTGGCATTCTAATTCTATCCGAGTCTTGTGAGATTTCACGTCTCAGAAGCATTACTTGCAGTCACATAAGAAAAAGCATCAGATATTCACTCGTCAAAAAAAAAAAAAAAAAAAAAAAAGGACCGTATTGCCCTACTATATTTTCATCTTTTGCACCCCTGCTAGATTCATTATCGGGTTTTTCGTGCTTATTATTAACGTGGCGACCATGTCGGTGAAACGAACACTTCCGTGTTGGTTAAAACATTTTCCTTGTCAACATTTAGTAATAACAAATGCCCGCGATGTGTTTCTGTTCGCTCATCGTTAGCATTAAGCTAGCAGTGTTTCATTAGATGTAATCATATGGTTCGGTGAAACATATTGCCGATGAAATATATAATGTTTAACATTTCAAAAGCTATCGTTGATGCTGTTTGTACTGCGTTGCTGCTGCGGGTGTGTTTACAACTGTTTGAAGTTTTATAATTACCGTAAGATCCAGGCTCATTTCCATTAGTTCATCTTTGGCATTTCGTGTCCAGTTCATGTTAGCATTAGTTTAGTGTGTTTTCATTAGACACGTATTGTAATGTTTAAATAGACTTTGTTTACCTGTATTTTGTTTTGTGTGTCAGTTTTACAGTTAAATTCAACTGGGGATGCATGTAGCCTGAAGCAAGCAACCTATGCCTCTTAACTGGGGAATTGTGCAAGCAAGAAAGTCATCTATGCTTCCTCAAAGTGATGCTATACAGTAGTCTCCCATATGAGTAAGAACAGATGCTAATTGATACTGTAAAAAGTGTGTTTTAATACATTTTGATCTATTTTTATGAGTTTTTTAAAGCTAGTCTCAAGCAATTAAAACAAAATGCTTTTTTTTTTATATAGTCCCTCTAGATTGCAGAACCTCACCCTTGCCCCCGCAATGAAATGTGCATTCGCTTTATTGATATATCAATTGTGGTGTGTGTGGTGTCTATGGGATTCGAGTCAATGTCCAGAATGATATTGACCTCAATATTAAAGCACGTAACTGAACTCAAGAATGACGGTAAATGTTCTTTGCGGCACATATGCTTCTCTAATTGCTATAGATCCAAGTTTAAACTGTTCCACATAACCTTGGGTGAATCATGTTTAATACATGATGCTTCCTCGTGTCCATGGAGCTCGCGAACTGTCTTTTAATGAGCTCCGTCAGGCGCCCCGAGACCAAGGAAAGATTGTCGGAAGAAGCCGGCAGCCACATGCCTGTCAATGCTCGACCGTGTCCAGTGTGCACCAGGTCTGCCTGTCCATCAGGCCTCACTATGAGGATTATTTGTTTGAAAAGCGACATTTAAGAGCAAACACGATTGTGAATCCCACAGCTGCCACTGTGCGTTTTACCTCAAACTTGCCATATTTGCTTTGTCGTCACCTCCTTCGTCTTCCACTCTGTAATGCTACATTTACACTACGTTCCCTGCGGCTACGGCAGTCCCGTTTACCCCAAAACTTAGTGCACTGTGGGATTTTAGCCATTTTGTTCTCCGTTGTTAAATCTTGGTCAGTTTTTCACAGTAGATCATGATACCCGTGATGGGCGGTGGGCAGGGCGCATTAAGTTTCAGACCATTGATGCCAGTCTGTTTCCATCAACTGCCACGGCAATTTTTTCAAACAGTTTTCACATTTTGCAGCATGTGAGATTCGCCCCTCCCATCCCCTGCGTTATCTCATATTTGTCCTGTTTTTAGGCCTGAAATGTAATTGTCGTGGTCGACAGGAACATAATGTAAATGGAGCATGATTAAGCAAGTGTGCTTCAGAGTGCAGTGGGCTGGAGGACTCGACAGAACCCGATATGCTCGAGGGATGGTGTGAGAAGCCGATATTATGTTGTCCTATGCATGTATTATCCTTCCAGGATGGCTTCATTAATGAGTTAAAAAGCCCGTTGTCTCATTAAGACTGCTACGAACACCAATGATGGGCAAACAAAAGCATTTCCCGATGGATAATCACACAGCAGATTTAGCAGCGTGAGTCTTACTTACTGTAGCACTCAGGAAGGAGTACCACCACGGGCAAGATGTACACGGGATGATAGCATGACACTTATCATATACTGGAGTTGTTGTTTTTATTATGTAATCAACATGCTTTTTTTGGTGGTGAGTGAGCCGCGCTGAATCACTGTTGCATTCTGGGAGATCTCTGTTTGACCTGCGTGTTTGTTTTTGCAGTCTGTGCAGCAGGATTGTGCCAGTGACCACACATACGAGCGCATGCAACTTGCTGTGGGACTGCGGAGTCCAGATTTGGCTGTTTGCTCGTGCAAATGCAATCTGATGGCATTTGACTGCCTGCCAACTCTGTGGGGAAAATACACTTCAACAGCTAGTGGCCCAATCTTTAAAAAGCCTCCAATGTCAAGACAATTGGGGATTATCTCATTCTATGCCTTTTATGAGTCATTAATGGTACAACATCGGCAGCCTCTCCCAAGCCTGAGAGCCATAATCACCAGCAGGGGTCTTGGGCACTTGCCATTAATTGATGAATGTGGCGTATTAGAGATATGCTCTGTAGCTGTGGAAAAGCAGAACTGTGAGGTGGAGAGAAAAACCATGTCTGTATTCAGCTCTCCAAAGTTCTAACAATTCATGTTAATTAAATTCAAAGAAACAACAAATGATGAGCAACATCAAACCAATTCATACCTGGTGTGCATTTGCCATAAAATATCATCCGATACATATTTGGATATGTGGAGTGAGATACACTTCAAGAACAGTAAATTTTCAAATCTAGGGTGATCCGATTTAGTTCGTCTCAATCCAAACCGATTTTTGGGGACGTTCCCCTAGTAACCCGTTATTTACGATTAATTAGTTGGCATTTAAAAAAGTGCTTCTCAATCAGAGTTTGCATTCCAAACAATGCGGAATGTTTGTCAATGCATCCATTCGTGGTACATCCGTTAGACATGTCAGACTTATTCTAATAGAGCAACAAGCGGTCAAAGTAGTGGAATAACCATCTTAAATCTG
>CAAKHF010008297.1:0-10625 GCA_901007745.1 Hippocampus kuda
ATTTTGATTCTTTACTCTATTCTTTGGTTTTTTTTTTTTTACATTATGCACAACTCTCATTTATTGTGCAATAATCTAATTTGTTTTAGAAAACATTTATTTCTGAATTTTGGGGTGCTTGGAACGGATTAGGGCATTTACATTAAATCTAATTTCTTCCGGAACAAATTGATTTCGTAAGTAGAGATACCACTGTAATAGGGGTTTATAGACTAGATGTTTTTTATATTTTAATTCTATTGTTGATGCTAAAATTTTATTACTGTCCTTGGGTCTTCAAATTCACAGGTTTACACACACACACTCACTCACACACACACTCACACACACACACACACACACACACACACACACACACAAAGACAATTTAAAACAGTCCATCCTTGAGTCTCGATTATGATGTCAAAGTTATAGACTTGAACCACAAAAATATGTCTGTTTTACTTGTTGAATATGATGCTCGATTAATTTTTGACTTCCCACCGAAGCTCATTGAGTCTGCTCATGCTCGGGTATAGGTTGTCATGTTTCGGTTTGTGACCAACAGGTGGCACTGTGGGGCTTTTCCCTGCAGCTGCGCACCTGTTGGTCGTTAGATAATTAGCAGCTTTAAAAGGACTCCCAGCCCGAACACTCGGTGTCGGGTCATTGTTTGCTCCTTGCAACTGTCATGTTTGTTTCTGTCATGGTTCTGTTCCTGTTAGTTTTTTGCCACAGTTATGGTTTTGTTTTGCTACTTTGGATTCGTTTTGGTTGTTAGCACTTTTGTTTGTTTTAGATTCAGTTTTCTCTGTTTTATTAAATACAATTCGTCAAGTTCACCCTGCTCCTCCCTCCTGCCTGCTTTTTGGGGTCCACCACCACCTTGCAACGTGACATAGGTATACTGTTTTTTTATTTACGTACTGTATTAGTTCTGATCCTTCAAAGAGAAATTTAAATCGCACTCAGCTGTGAATTTTGTATTGCAAACCTTACAGAAATACACATCACACATGTGCAGGCACGGAAAGAGTAAAATTCAGTGTAATTTCCTAATTCTTGTTCAAAATGGTGACACAGTGAGAGCTCATTGAAGAGTCCTTAAACACTTCAAGATGTTAGATGTTCTCTGAAGATATTCTAAGAAATATGTCAAGCATTGCATAGAAAGGTCTGCTTTTGCATCAACCATCTCCGGTCCTGACATGGTGTTTTTTCTTTTTAAGTTGATGTATTCGCATATTACCCCACTAGAGCTAAAAAGTGGACACATAAAATAGGTATAAATAATTTTTGGTAAATAATTTTCTGGTGGCTACAAGTCAAAGGTGTGTCGGCTTTTTCCTGCGGTATCCGAATGAAGGCAATATTATTTATTACCTGACTCCATGTTTTTATTTGTTGAATTGGTGTCTAGGGTGTAAGTGATAGAAATTGATACCTCACTGTAAAGAGAAGAATTTCTGTCTTTCAAGTTACATCTACTGTGTGTTTTCTGTTATAGCCAGTGAAAGACAGTGAAAAATGTACCTGCCCAACATCTACGTCACCAGGTAGAGCATTTCTTTATAAGTAGTAAAATCAAACGAATATGATACTAGATGAAAATAAATGCATAAAATCACGATCTCTTCTCTGACCATATGTATTTTCCAATCCAGCCTATTCATTTCATATTTATGTCCTCATTTGTATGTCTCTGCCAAGAAGACTACCCCAAAGAACTCCAATTACAGCTAAACAGCCCTTGTGAAAAATGCTGTCGTCCTGCACCTCCTCCCAAGATCAGTGACCTCCTGAACGACAAAGATCTTCTGGACTTA
Source organism: Hippocampus kuda (assembly GCA_901007745.1). NCBI lineage: Eukaryota > Metazoa > Chordata > Actinopteri > Syngnathiformes > Syngnathidae > Hippocampus > Hippocampus kuda. The sequence continues at coordinate 1,806 of CAAKHF010008297.1, forward strand.
TTGCGACTCAAGCTGGACCCGAACCACTGCACTGTCAAAAACTGGAAGAACTTTGCGAGCCGCTGGGGGATGAGCTACGACGAGCTCACCCTGCTGGAGTACCGGACCCAAGGTTCTCTGTCCCACAGCCCCACCCAGGAGTTCCTACTCCGTTACAACCAGAAACCTGTCACCGAGCTCACTGAACTGTGTCGCTTTTACCAGCGGATCGACGTGTTGCGATTGCTGCAGAGCTGGATGGAAAAGGATTGGCCATCACGCTGGCAGCAAGCAAATTAACTTCTTTCACTAATTATCCACTGGGTCTTTGTCCTGTTTTTTCTTTATGATTTTTCTCATACTGTTTGATATACATTGGACTACATAATATTGTTTGCCACCGTTTATTGGAGTACACCAATAACAAAGAAATAAACAGCTTCATCTTAATTTTTTTTCTCAGGAAATTATGGATAACCAAATAAAATTTCTGAACTGTCTGAAATGTTGAGTGAGATGTGTTAAATTTTTGAAGTGAATGACTCAATTATTAATGCAGTTCATAAAAATTACTAAAGAACAGCATTTAAAGGATATGTTAAGTTCTTCGGTGAGCCAGAGTTCATCCTGGATGTTATGTGAAACTCCTATTCACATTTAGCATTAGAATGAATCACTGAAATCGTTCAAATTGCCCTTTGAAAAGCTGAATATTGACAGTTTTGGATTTGTAAAGGCCATGTAGTTTTATTTGGGTTTTTAAAAATCCAAATAAGACCTCCGAGTTGCCGCTTTTTCTGACCCGAATATTTGGTCATATAAACGCCTTTCGGTAACCTCCATTGAACGGGATGGTAGTTTGTGTCCAACCGCAAGGACTCTCGGTCTTTTGAGTCCAAGAAGTCCTTATTTGCGCAACATCCCGTTTACTCAACGTGCCGAGTTTACATTGATTTCTCTGCGTTTTCACGTTATTCTCTGTCTCTACGGTGAAAATGACACAGTTTACATCTACTGTACACATACACATATATGTGTGTTTAGAAGTCTGTGCATCTGGGGTGCAATTCGACCCTAATGCACAAGCAAAGCAGAAAAGCAGCACACTTTAGGAACGAAGAGAAAAACGACTGCTTTATTCTTCTGGTGAGTGACATGAATATAATCGGTTTTATTGACGGTAAACTGAAATTACATCCACAACGTTGTCCGTGCGCCACCGTTAAATCGAGATTATCAAATGCGGGAGTAATTCACTCAAGTATGATAACGGATTATTCCGATTTTTTTCAGAAAACCGAATTTTGACCTTAACCCGAATATTGACTCCATGTAAAAGTAGTCACCGTAAGTGATGTTTTTGTTTGTGTAATCCTATCAGTACATATATAAATAAATGTACTTTACTCAAAACATATTATTTCACAGCTTTCATTTTAAAATGACCTGTATCTCCACTGGATTTGGAATTTCGGACCTTCAATCCTGCAGATCCGATTCCAAATCCGTAGGAACTCATTTCATTAATATTGCATCCTTCTACTTCATGCGAACTTTTGATACAACACAAGATTGTTTTCATCATCACTGAATATATACTTTAATATACCGGCGTGTTTATCGAACGCAAGATTTCAATTACATTCATTCACAGTTACTTCATTAACAAGGAAATTATGTTACTTGTCTGAAAATGAAACGGTTAAGTGTTGACAAACGCAATGCGCAAGGAAAAGCATCATATCTGCATCAATCTTGAAAAAAAAATACAAATCCTTATATATCTATATAAATAATGGGGATATGCACATGGCTTAGAGAAACAGCTCTCTTCATTCGGCCTTCTCTTGGCTGGGGTCAGATTTATGCAACCTAGCAGTAAGCATCTGCCTTCTAGACATTAAGTCCAAGCATATTGGAGAGGCCTAATGATAATTTGTTACTTTCATCTGTTTCATCAGCTAAACGTGCGTGATCTATTAAGCCCAGTGGGAACTCCGGCTTTTCTACTTTAAAAGTCCCTCCTCGAAAGAAACTGGAGTCTCCTGCTTCACCAGAGGCATGAAAATTTGCATTAGCCATGTTCAGGGTGACATTTTTCTCCTCTGTTGGCGACGCGTTCGATGACGGTGCTTTTTCCATCGCCATTCTCAACCGCTCCATGATGTCAACCCTTTCTCCATTTCTTGATGGCGCATTTACTACTGGTAAACGGATTCCTTTGCTGACGACATAATCCTTGGCCTCACTGTCAAATTTGGACAGGTTAAAGATATCTGGAGTTCCTGTTTTCGTGTCGATGCAGGGTCTGGGCAAGGTGTGTATTCTGAATTTGGGAGCATCCTCTTCAGCATTGATTTCGTACTCCTCGGTGTCCACTGAGTTGGATTTAAATCCCCACTTAAAGGGCCATTTAAATCTACTTTTGGGAGAACCCTTGATTTCAGCATCTCCAGCTCTCATTGCTATTTCAGGAGTGTTGGTGCTCATTTCAGGGGAAGAGACTCTGAGCGGTGAGATTTCGCCATCAAGTGACAATCTTGGACTGACAGTTTTAGTTTTTGATCCTGAGAAACTTAGTTTTGGAACCTTGAAATGTGGCAATTTGGGCTTTTCAAGATCAGGAGATTCCACATCGACTTCTGGCCCTTTAATGTTCCCTTTTAAATTTCGACCAATTAAATCTACTGTCGGAACAGATATGTTTGCATCTGTTTGAGGTGTACCTATGTTGACCTTGGGGGCATCCAGTCCAGTCTGAACTGAGGGATGAACACTGGGTAGTTCTACTCCAGGGCTTGAAAGATCCAAGTTCGGAAGCTTATAATGAGGCAATGTAAAGTCCCCCACCTGGGAATCCAACCCTATAACTGGTGATTTTAACTGTGCCTCTGGGCCTTTAAATTCTGGAGTGGGCATGCCGATGTCCACTCCTGGAACATGACTGTTGAGTCTGACATCAGGTGCTTCCAGATTCATGTCAGCGCCTGATCTTGTAATTTGAGGGCCAGAAAGATTCAACCGTGGTAAACCTGAGTCATTATCGGGTAGATCGAAATGTACGCCACTTAAATTTGCTTTAGGCAGACTTACATCTGGACCAGCAATAACACCATCAATGTTGGGAGCTGAAAGATTCAAGTCAGGTGCATTTATATTGAAAGGAGCCATATCAAGATGCGGACCCTTGACATCCGCATTAAGATCAACATTAGGCTTTTTGACCTTTAGCCCTGACAATGTTGGCAATTTCAGTTTAGGAAACCTGAGATGCCCATTTGAAAGTTCTGGAGACTGCAGATCAATGTCTGGTGTATCAAGACTACTTCCAAGCTTTGGTGTTGACAAGGACAGATCAGGTGCCTTTACATTTACACTGGACGCATTTACATCTAGATTTGGAACATCAGCATTGGCATCAATATTTGGAGCTTTTAAATCGGTATCAAGCTGGGGGCCCTTGACTTTTGGCCATTTAATTTTTGGTAGCTTCAGTTTGGCATCCATTGATTCAATATTTGGAGTGGGGGTTTGGACATCCAAATTAGGGCCTCTGATATTAGCATTTGGCGTGCTGAAATTGAGGTCTGGGCCTTCAATATTTGGTGTCTTTAAATCTATATCGTGTGACCTGAGATCCACATCTGGCACCTTGATATCACCATCAATGTCAGATTTTAGACCTTTCAGTGTACCAATTTTGGGTTTCTTGAGCCATTTGAATTTCCCAGATGGAGCAGCGGCATCAATGTCTAACTTGGGTCCATTCAATTCAGCAGTTTTTAGTTTTAGGTCTGGTGCATTAAGCTCACCATCGATTTTTGGAGCTGAGAGACTTAGGTCAGGTGTTGAAACATGAGCATCTAAATCTGGACCATTCACCTTCGGACTAGAGATGGACCATTTTGGCTTTTTCAGGGTGGGCCATTTGATCTTTCCAGATGCATCTGTATCAGGCACTTCAACATCAACATCAGCTTTGGGTAAATTCAGATCAGGGCCATGAAGTGATGCCTGTGAAGTCGAAAGTCTAAGGTCAGGGCCTTTCACATCACTATCAAGGTCAACACTTGGGGTTTTCACCTTGGGTCCAGCAAACCGAAACTTTGGCTTTTTCAATGTTGGGAACTTGACTTTACCCGATGGAGTCTCAATGCCCACATCTGGTGCATTAACGTTTAGATCGGATTTGGGTAAATTCATGTCGACATTTGGTGGATTAATATCACCATCAATGCCTGGAACAGAAAGACCAGTATCTGGCGTGCTGACATCTGTGTCCAATTTTAGGTCAGGTGTTTTGGGTTTCTTCAACTTCAGGTGCCAGGTTTTTTTCCCAGATGGAGTATTAATGCCAAGATTAGGGGCCTCAATATCTAAACTGGGACCTTTTAAGTCAGCTTTTGGTAGGTCAAGTTGAGCGTTCATGCCACTCTCAAGCTTTGGTGTTGACAGATCTAAACCGGGTGTATGCAGGCCTGTGTCTACATCCAAATCTGCCTTTGGGCCTTTTATTTTCGGTTTCTTCCATTTCTGATGAGGCCAGACAAATTTACCAGACAATCCATCAAAGTCTGGCTGTTGAATGTCTAAATCAGGGCCTTGAAGGTCGGCATTTGGCAAGTTTGCATCAATATATGGTGCATGTAATCCACCTTCCACTTTGGGCGCAGATAAATCCGCCTCTGGTGTGCTCAGGCCTGCGTCTAAGTCCAGATCAGTTTTTGCAGTAGGAAGTTTGGGCTTCTTCAGCTTCCACTTTTGGTGGGGCCACTTGAAAGGATCTGATGATACGCTAATGTCAGCATTAGGGCTTCCAATGTTAACTCCGGGACCATTTAAATCCACTTTTGGTCCATTCAGATTCACATTTTTTCCATTCATGTCTAATTTGGGGGAAGATAGGTTGAGGCCCTTTGTTTCTCCATTCACAGAAGGAAGATTTAGGTCACCGCTTACCTCTGGTGTTTTGACCGCAGGTGCATCAAATGTTGGCATTGTAAAGTGCGGGGCTCTGTAACGAAGGTCACTTGTCTTTACTTGTGGTTTGTCAATATCAAGTAAAGCACTGTGATTGTTGAGGTGGGGAGTGGACACATTGGGTGTTGCGAGGATGCCATCGGAACCTGGACCAACTTGTGCATGGGAGGCTAACTCAAACTCTGCACCAGCATCAGCTGATGGCTTGGTGAGATTAACATAGGGAAGATCATTGCCCATTGAACCACTGAATTCACTCCCAACATGTGCGTCATGTAACTTTGCTGTCAGGCTATCAAGATGAGAAAGATGTTTTTCAGCTGACATATCCAAATCTGTCTCCTTGTTGAAGTCACCACTGATCATCTGTTGATTAAAAAAAAAAGTTAGATTCCCAACTTTTTTCAAAGGTTTTGTGAAAACACACAAGGCTCGAAATAAACTTTGCTCATCAAGGACTTCGTTTGAGGAGCAGCTTTCTCATTATGAGCCACATAAAATGCATCAGGAGGGTTTTTTAAATTAAATTCACCTTGTGTAGGGCAACAAACTACTTTCTTGACTCGAAACATGTTCAGGATGGCAATTTCAAGCACAAATATGAATTTCAGTTTCAACTTTTATAGTCATGTAGCAAAGTTCAATTGATTTTTAAAAAAAAATTACTTCATTCTGGTCAATCTTAGATTATTTTAGCAATGAAACATGGGTGTGCCATCTTTCTTCATCATCCTTTCATAATAACCATACTTCTCAGAAGTGTATGTCATTAGATGCCACAAAGGTGATGGTTCCCGACTGAGGAGGGACTCTGCAATGTGTTTATCCATACTAGTAGCCAGAACGCAAAACTGCCACGTGCATTATTTGCGCTTGATTTTGATGCACCGTGTGGCTAAACACATGATCTAAGTACTCAGTATGAAACCAAGCAGTGTTATAACGTCAAGTTGATGTGGATGATAGAGGCAATTTATCACTAATCTAAAATCCAAATTAGAGTACAATAAAAAAATAATAATTTAATTTTTAAAAAAAAAGCTTTGCTACGCTTCATGATGACAAATGGTAACGATGCTGTGCACTCTCTGATTTGTAAGTAACATAAAAAAACGTCATGTCTGTACTGCTGTAAATCTTTCACTTGGAAAGGCATCTTGTCATTTAGCATTGAGGTATTGAGTTACAATTACCCCCCGTTCTCTGTATCTTTGTTGAAAAAAAAAAACATGAGACACACCCTTTCATTGGAACCAGCGTTTAGGAGAATAGAATTCTCGGTAACGTCACAAAGGATGAATCGAAGTGCTAAAATGGACGTGGCATATTCGACTCTAAGTCTCAGTTGTGAAAAATACAGGATGATATTATGTAACTGGAAAGATCACCAACCAGACAGACTGGTACTGATTACAATATAATGTCTCCACATTTACAGACAAAATGAGAAATTCTTATTTATCAAAAACAATAAATACATTGTGATTGTTTTGCTTTCATTGTAATATTCACCAGTCCTTCTCATTGCCTTGAACAATAACATTTACCTCCGACGGGTCTTGAAGATCCAATACCAACGAGCTGAGGCTGGCGGTGGTGCTGAGCTCCTTCTTTGTCACCACTTTCATGTTGTTATCGTACGGCTGCAGCGCTTTGAGGATGGTCTGCACTTCGTTTTGGCTGAGATGATCAAGGTGTATCGTGGCTGCTACAATATCATCTGAAACCATCGGACACTCATCAAACTAGTCTCAAATCCTTCACCCAGGTCTCGTTAGTGACTGTAAAAAAAAAAAAAAACATCTACTGATTGGCTTACCTGCCTGCGTGCCACTGGATGCGACAAATGTGCCATCTGGGATTCCTCGAACGACCGCTCCTTTCCCAGCGTTTTCCAAGACCAGTCTTTGAGAAGAGATGCTCATGCTGTCTGCGCTCTTGGTTACAAAGTGGTGGACAATGTGATTACTTCTGAGAGTTCAACAAAGCAATGGTCATGATCGTATTATTTGAGTGAGTTTCTCTTACTCACCATTCTATCTTAGGTGTGTTTAGACATATCATGGAAGCTGCTCTGCACAAGTACAGTATCGCTAAAAAACGGGAAAAAGAGTTTTCTTCAATGACAGATCACAACAATATAAGTCAGATTCATATGGATGGATAAAATATGTATTTGTTGAAAATTCTACTGAATAAACCCGTGTTAGCGTCCTCCAATAAAATAATTTTACTAGATAAGAATGTGAAGCTCAAGACAACAACAGGTACAGGTTCCTTGACCAGTTTTATATCATACAGTGAGAGGGCAGATGATGTCATGTCATTTTTATTATAATGTCACCATGCTATAGACAGAATGTCAAATGGACTAAATAAGCGTCCTCTTATTAGTTGACATTTCAGCTACATTGCGCTATTCTGGACAACTCCTGTTTGCTTGCGTTAGTTGATCCCTATGCAAGTATATGCATCAAAAGAAAGAAACCCAGCGATCACTGTTGGATATATGGTTTCATTTTGAGGGTTTCACTAGAATGTCATTCTCATTTGCATCACGATTGGTCATTATTCCCTAACCGGAACCGTTCAGCGAGACGCAGAAACAACAACACCCTCCAACACCGCACCTCAAGAATCCGAGGCCTCTGCAGAGGAATGCATACATGCGGACCAGTCGGTTCGCATTCTCTCACACGGTGCACTGATCGACACGCGCATTCCGTCTCATAACAGTCTGCCTATCAACCACACCCGAAGATCATGTAAACTCAGCAAGGTACATTGCAACACAACCACAGAGGAAAAAGGGCCAGTGGATGCGCAAACCAGGCAAACAAAAAATATATATATATGGTGGCTCATGCTACAATACCAACACGAATATTTTAGCTTTTCACATGCCACAGCAGCTGATTGAATAAAATGTATCAGTCATATCGATAAATTGAATATCAATACAATACATTTTTAAGGAGAGGGAGCATAAAATGCATACAACAGAAAATATGACATCTTCATTTCTGTTCAAATTCAATTGGACATTTTCATTGTCAGTACTTGCTAAAAGTCAGGAGACCAATAATCAGCGTACCGGTATTTTCTAGCTGTGATGGCGTCCACAGGATGTGCGCATTTATATATATACATATATACATATATATGTATATGTACACACAGTAAAATGACAAGAAACTAATTGCAGCAGATGATCCCGAACTGAGCCTCACCATATCAAATCATATTTGTAATACCACTGGATTGAATCAAATGGAATTTTTGCACTTTAAAGCCAAACAGTCCTTAAATCATTTTGCACCCTATGTATTGAGATGTATTGAATTGCTTTTTGTTTTATACACACACACACACACAATTAAAAGATGATATACTGACAACTATTTTAAATCAGTACACACTTGCAACAGGTCAGAATCGACTACATCTTAAAAAAAAAATTGTCATCACACCATGGGAGACTGAGGAAGGAAAGGTAGTCAGTGCACTCACTGTATATTGCTTCCAGGGACTCCTCCACCTAAGGAAAGCCCAGAGAGAGAGGGAGAGAGAGAGGTGTCCTCTTCAGCGTGTCACTCTTGCTCTGTCACAAGGATGGAAGAGATCTGCCAGTTAAATGCCGAGAAGTTCGATGGCAACCAGGTAAACAGGTTGGGCCGCATCAGTACTGCCTCTCCTCATGTCCCTTTTCGCCTTGCAACAGGTGCGCACACACACACGCACACACACACACACGCACACACACGCGCGCACACACACTTCAGTTTAAAAGTATGTTGGAGAGGGCAACATGCAGGCCTTTTGGCAGTCGAAACCTGACGCACATAGAAGCACATAGAGAAA
>CAAKHF010008299.1:16933-29433 GCA_901007745.1 Hippocampus kuda
TGCACATTCTCCCTGTGATGGTGCATGTTAGGTTCATTAAGACTGTAAATTGTCCATTGGTGTGAATCAGGTTTATAACTGGTTTTGTGGGGAATTTTTCACTATGGTTAATTTTTATGTCATTGATGAGTTTTTTTTTAATTAAATGTAGTTACTTTTAATGATTTTTTTTAGCGCACGTTTGTTTTTATTGATGTGTGTATGTTTTAGAAAATGCTTCATTTTAGTGTAGTTATTATACGTTTTAGTATTAGGTTGTTTTTTTTTTTTTAAATTAATATGGAGGATCTGTCGAGTGCAAGATAAATGTAGTCGTTCTTGTGCCGATCGGATTGACTTGGTAACACACAGGCTGAAGTCTGATTGTATGAAAAATCCAACCGCCACACCAGAGGCAATGCAGCCGGGAGAAACACTTGCAAATGAAGAGAATAAACCGTGTATTGATGCAATTTCATGGAAGAAATATTAGAATTAGGTGATCATCAATGGTAACTGCTTCCAATACTGTTTAGGCCAGCAGAAAAGGCCTTGCTGGCTCTGCCACTCTTAAATTATTATTATTATTTTTTAATCCAGCCTCTTTTATTGGATGTTATTAGTTTGAGGTAATCCCTGAGAGCAGCAGCAAACCCCCTTCTGCTCTCCTCCCCTCACGTTCACTCCTCCTCTTCTTCTGCCTCCCCCTCCTCCTCCTCAGCTGCCGGTACCACAGCAGCAGCAACAGCAGCAGCAGCAGCAACAGCAGCAGCGTGCCACAGTTCCAGCTGACCTCCACAGTGCTGCTGGCATGGCGGACGCTCCACTCAACAACTCCTGGCCCTCCTTCTCCAAGCTCTGGATGAAAAGGTGGTCCTTCAAGAGAGGTATGTGTCCAACTTTTACGGCATTTTCTTTTCGACTGACTTTTTGGGACCTTGCAAGACTCGAGGTTGGCTGAACTTAGTCCAATCAATTGGCATCAATTTTGCATGGAAACACATTTATTTGAGGACAAGCAAGGCCTATTCTCGTGTCATTGTTTGAATGGGCGGCAGTTGTGCGCATTATGTTAGCATTGGGGCAATATGGCGGAGTAGAAACAAACAGGAAGTGTGAGATGTGCATCCAGGCACGAGGTAGAACATCAAAGCTGTTTTGAGAGCTCACATGAGTTTTCAGGTTGTATCTTACACACACACACACACACACACACACACACACACACACACACACACACACGCACACACACAAAACCACAATTTGAAATGTCAACCACTATGACATTACCCATTCTAGCACAGGTGGCAAATCAAAGGCCCATGGGCCAGATCTGGCCCGCCACATAGTTGTATGTGGCCCGCAAAGGCAAGGTAGGCAAGCAAGGCAAATTTATTTGTATTGCACAATTCAACAGCAAAGTGACCCAAAGTGCTTTACAAAGACATAAGACACGAAAAAAAAACCCCCAAAGGCATTCAAACAAGGAAAAAAGAAACAAAGACCTTAAAATATCGCAAAGACGTTGATTTCTGCTTCAACGCTGATCTATTGGTTCAACCGTCAGATCATCTAATTAAAAGCAAACATGAACAAACGGGTTTTTAACCTTGATTTAAAAAAAACTCAAGTGTCTTGCCTGATCAACACTCTTCTGGGAGTTTGTTGCACAGATGCGGGGCATAGAAGCTGAATGCTGCTTCTCCATATTTAGTTCGGACTCTCGGAACAGTGAGTCGACCGGTCTCTGATGTTCTCAGAGTTCTCGGTCGTTTCCGTTCAATGAGCGTTAGGTGCTAAAAGATGCAAGCCAGTGTAATGACCAGGATGATATGATCCATTTATATGATTTTAGTTAGGACTCGAGCATCAGCATTTTGAATTAATTGCAGATGTTTGATGGATTTTTTCTTTTCTTCATAAAGGTACTGTGACTATAATCAAGCCTATTGAAGACAAATGCATGGATGAGTTTGGTCAGGATCTGCTGAGATATCAACTTTTCTCTGCAATTATTCAAAAATGTATTCTTATTTTTTTAATGTTTGGTTTTTACGTTTAAAATATTATTTGAATGACAACCACAATATAAATAAAATCAGGCACTCAGCAATGGCTGCTTTAACGCGAACTGATGAGTACCCAACAAGTTGAATCGGGATGAAAACGTTTGCCGTCATGTGGTTATAACGAAGACGCAGAGTAAAATGACATTTCAAGAAAACACTTTGGCGGAGGTAGCCATGATGTGATCATGTTTTAATCACATGACGACCATCAAAAGTTCCTCTTGTGATTGTCATGCTGCTCGGCACACCGATGAACGTTCAGCCGTTTCCCTTTTGTTCTTTTGCTCTTTTTTTTTTGTGGTTGCTTTTACCATTGTTTGTTGTTGTGATTTGAATTATTTATTCATTTCTTACAGTAGGTTTTTACTATACCTGGAATGCAGTATAGCTGCTGTTTTTGTTCTTAATCATTCACTTGCGATTTAATTCTCCAGCTTTCAGATTCCGAAATGAATAAAACGCAAGTAATGTGAGTTATTTGTTCTTTCTGTGTGGCCCGATACCAAATGACCAACGGACCGGTACCGGTCCGCGGCCCAGGGGTTGAGGACCGGTACTTTATATGATTAAGGGTTGTGTTCAGTTCAATGAATATTTCCAAGCCCAATAATGAGCATTTTCTGTTCCGGACTTCAATGTTCATTTTCAGGTAATACAAAGGAGAAAAGCAAATAATTTTGTCCAAGTTTTATTAGTTGCAAAATCCAGTGTGACATCCAGCACCATATTGTGAGACAACTTACCCGATGGTGGGGCAACGTGTCACACGCTCATACTCTCGATTTGATTGTCCGGTACTGATGCAAAATATGAAAATGACATGAATATAAAATATTTCCCTGAGACTTTGGTCTTTCATCAGGTACACCTTTTGTTTATATCTGATGTATTGATTCCAAGAACTTTTCAAGCATGTAAAAAGTGTGAAGTCAAGCCTCGGTCTCCACGACATCGGATACGATTTGTAAATAAGAACAAATATGATTATGTCTACAAAAGATAAACCGTGAACTAGATAAACTTGTAAAAAAGGAGGTGACAGAATCCAACATTCAATGTGTTGTCTCAGGAGACTTTGTAAAAGAGATTTACTCTTGATGACATTGAATCCAGCGGCAGATCACTTGCAGTGAAGTGGAGACTAAACTGACAATAACAAGACCACACACACCCCCACACACACACACACGCGCGCACACGCACGCTCGCACGTACGCACGCACGCGTTTGATCGTGGTGTGATGTATTATCCGTTACACATGAGCGACCATAAAAGGCGTTTTGCAAGCTGCCATGTTTACAAATGCTTGTGATGTAGTCTTATAGAAAATACAGTCGATGTACGGTCCAGTATGTCAGCGTGTCTGCCACTGGGTTTACCTGGCGTCTCTCTGGCTGCCATGTTTGCGGTTTATTGTGTCTTGCTGCCCAGGCCTGTCTGCATTCGATTTTACATCATGAAATCTGCTCTGATGAAGTTACTGTACAATAATAAATGCACACATGGAAAAAACAAAAGGACTGATGACGAAGTTAATATTAAAGTCCACAAAGTGCATTGCAAATTACATTTTCTGAAGCAGCCTTAAATGGATTAGTCAGCCGGTTTTCTGTGGTTCTCATCATTTTATCCTGATGTCACGACACTGGAAAAAAAATATGAGTCAATTAAAATATGTTCAATTCAAGCAAAATATGCTTGGTCATTTTCTGCCAAGATATTTGTTCTTACCAGGCAGTTTTTGTAAATGAAATACTACATCTGTTTAAATATAAACACACAAGTTGTAAGACAATGCTGGTGTTTTTTGTTTGTTTGTTTTTATTATTTTTTTTATAGGCTGGCTATCTTTACTTGTTTGAGGAAATCTTCCCATTCTTGGCAGATACTTCTGCTTAAATTAAGTAATATATTACTCATTTCATTAGTTCATTATTTTATGATTTATTTATTAATTACTTTTAGCTTTTTTGGGAAAAAAAAAAAGGTTTCAGTTGGTGCAGTGTGGTACCCTCGTGTGGCCAGTGTCGTCCAAAAAGCCAAGGTAAAATCTAAACACTTGTGGCTCACTGAGCTGAAGTCTCACCGAATAAGGCGTTTCTCAACGTGTGTGAGTTCCGTGAGTGCCACACAAGCTCCACTTTTATGTTATGCGGAACAATCACAGAAGGATGTGGAGAGAAGAGTGTCGGCGTAGAGTGCGGATGTGTATTTGGACCGGAGAGTTGAGCGCTTGGATTTGAAGCGGGTTTACATTGGTGCAGGAGAAGCGAACCCATCTCTTTTTTTCGTCAATGGAAGTGACAGATTCTTGTTTACTTTCAAAGTTAACTTGGCTCAGACGTGTGCACATTTTGAGCAGGACGTCTCTGATCCACTGGTGAAAGGACACTTTGATTCTCTCCTCTTTCATCTAGAACTGCTTCAAACAACAAAGCTTATGAGGGGAAAGTGGTTAAGATTGCATGTCCATGTCTTATTCTAAGTGTTATATTACCATATTTTGTTATTTTATATTAACTGTTCTGTAAAGCGCTTTGTTACAGCTGCAGCTGTTGTGAAAGCGTTATATAAATAAAGATGTGTTGTAATGTATTGCAATGTACTTGCAGATGTATTTTGGAGTGTCAGGTATTGTGTTTTATATGAGAATGTTTCTGACTTTTCCACATTAATAAGTACATCATATGACCTTTTGGGGAGAAGGTAAACAAGCTGGTCAGCTGAATTCAAGTAGAAAAAAAAAAGAGTGAAGACGTGTGGAGCCAGGCTGGCTTAGTCTCAAGCTTGGCTTCACGGGAAACACTCTTATGAAATACGACTTACGTAAGCTGTCATAACTGTGGCTTTCCCCTCCGCTGATGGTGTGGCTTAAATCGCCATGGAAACCTTGACATGACGCCCAAACAGAGTTTTCAGACGCTTCGATTGAAATATGAAAAGGTTCGCGCACTTTCGAAACACGCAGCACGGTCTAATGAGATCCAATACTTGAGTTCTATCAAAACAATACAAACTGAAATATGGTCACTTATGATTGACAGGCAAAGAGGTGAGCCTACCTACTCATTGAACTGTTTCATTCATTATTTTTCAGCCTCTGAGTGCAAGCCATACAGCGGACCAATTGGACAAACAAGTCGACGTGCTAGTAAACAAGCGAGTGGACCGTGGAGTGGACCACATGTTGTACTTCCCGCTCCTGCGGGGACAATGTCCTCGCCCTCTCCATCGCCTCCCTCCGTCACTGAGGATGTCTTTTTGGAGGGCACCAACGAGGATCAGGTATTTGATATTTAATACAGAGGATACGCTGTGGACTGGTCGGCATTTAATTGCAGGGAACATAGAAAGCATTTACATTCTCACCCCGATGATTTTGAGTCTTGACTCAATCTGAAATGCAACCTTTGGAAAATGGGGAGAAGCCTGAGCCAAGACTCAAATCTCAGAATTTAGGTTTGTGCATTTTCAGCACTGTCAATTTGAAATAATGTCCTCTTGTTGTATAAAGGGATGAAAATTAAAACATGTTTTTTTTTTTAATCTGGTTCATCGATTCAAAATAATGGACAGATTCATCAATTGTATCAACATTCCAATTTGCTGAAAGAGGCGATGCCTCATCATAACAAATAGTTTGCCTGCAATGTATTTGGATAACACCTCTTACACTGCTGAACAAACTGGGATTTTTTATTCTAATTTTTATTTAGTTTTAACTCGAGTTTTTATCAATTCAATTAGTTTTGATTCGTTTTCAGAGAGGGTTTGTTAGTTTTAATTAGTTTCTATTTTTTCAAAACTATCTGTTTAAGCTCAGTTTTTATTTGTTTTAGGTTTATATCTATCTAGCTAGCTAGCTAGAGCGAGCTATCTCTCTTTTCTCTCTCTCTCTCTCTCGCTCTCTCTCTCTCTATCGATAGATATCTATCTATCGATAGATATCTATCTATCGATAGAGAGAGAGAGAGAGCGAGAGAGAGAGAGAGAAAGAGAAAGAGAGAGAGAGAGAGAGAGAGAGAGAGAGAGAGAGAGAGAGTCCAATTCTCAAACAACTGTTCAACTTTCCTCCTTCTGTGTGGCTGGACAGGAATACTGTACAGAAATAAATACCAGTACATGAAAAATAGACCCCGTAAAGTCATGTATGAAATGACTTGACAAAGACAAAGGACATTTTCACTATCACAGTCAGTCTGATTTAGTTTCATAAATGTGAAATACAGTTTCAGTTACTTTGCATTACTGTACACAGCTCCATAGTTTTTTTCTATATTCCACTTTAAGAACAATAACAAATTAAAACTTAACCTTACACTCAACCAGTCCAGGGTGTGCCCTGCCTCTTGCCTGTAGTCAGCTGGGAGAGGTTCCAACGCAACCGTCACCCTAATGAGAACGAGTGCTATCAAAAACGGAGGATGGATTGATGTTTATTACAATAGTTTGCAGTGGTGTAGAAGTGCAGTGCATCATACGGAGAAGTGTAGCTAAAACCGAAATGTTAGAAAAAGCTGTCAGTATGATGCAGTGCAGTTTGACAACACTGTAAATGTAAATTGTGTGCCTGATACTGCAGACAATGAATCAGGTCTTGGGCCTTCCTTGATGAGAAACAATGAAGGACAAATCCGGAGCGGTTCTAGAATGAGAGGTTTAGGAGTGTTGAGCTCCCGGCCAAGAGAAATTGTACTTTTTTTTCAATGCAATTCCATCGCCGCATTGAAGCAAGAGACACATCACACTTTTTTTTTTTTTTTTTCCAGTCTGTGACGAAAACATCAAGTCAATTTATAAAACAAACATACAGTTACCGGTACCCTACTATCATTGAAATTTGATACCTTAGTACCTCGTACATACATACACATTAGCGGTATTAATTTTTTCTGGAGTAAACCGGAAAATCAGTGAGTACTAAAAGTACCAAAAATTGACCTTGTACTTTAATGTGAAATGCAATGCATAACATGTAAAACACAACAACGGGAAACATTTAAAACATAGAATCCTTTCTTTGCTCCTCCCTTTCTCTGTGTGCTAATAAAAGTTTTAATGCTAATTAATAGTCATCTGGTTAGTAACCGGTAGCTTGTCAGTGGTACATTTTGTTTTCATAACAGCACATGCACGTGACACAAGTGCCAGCTTCTCTCATTCCACTTCAAACATGGGACAGCGCAGCTGTTTCCGACCACCTGGAATGTGTCTGAGCTGTCACCAAACTGCATAAACGGTGACCTTTGATTAAATGCAACAAAAATGAGGAAGGGTAATGATAATAGTGTTGTCAACAACGCACTATTACCACAGTGTTCGTGATGAATAGTCGTTAAGAAATGTCACACATATACTATATCCTGGTTTGAGCCAGGTCCAGTACTTTACAAGTGTTTATCACTGGAAGGCAGTGCATTGCTTTTTGATATCTTGCGCTCAAAGCCCTGTCAGGAAGCTGTGGGAGGGATTGGGTGGAACAAACCATTTTTGAGGCAAGGGTGGTGCGACAATGTTTGTTGTTTAAAACTTGTTTCAATGAAGTACATTTTTTTGTTTTTTTTAAACACATATTTCTAGATTGTATGAAAAGGGTATACAGTAATAAATACATAAAGAGATACATAAATAAATAACCATCTCCAATTATAAGGGTGGTGGGAATCAATTTAGTGGTGTTGTAGCTACACTATCGTACTTATGACAGACTTGCAAGTATCTTTCCATGAGTATTTATTTTTCTGATGCATTTTTACTTTATACTCTACATTTTAAAACAGATATCAATACATTTTATTCCCTACTATAGTTTAGCAAGCTATGGGAATGTGTTTTGATAGCATAAAAGTCGAGCCAACGCGAACTAGCTCATTGAATTATTACGACTACCGGTACTCTGTAAATGTTATCAAAATAGGTATACAATTTTGTACATTTCGGAATTTGTACTTTTTTTTGTGACGGTAGTACAGGAGTTGTATCAGTACTATTATTATTTTTTTTTTTAACCAAAGTCTTCCACAAGTAGCTCTACTTCTATACTTTAGAACAGGGGTGTCAAACTCATTTTTGTCGTAGGCCACATTAGAGTTACCGTTTTCTTCGGAGGGCCATTATGACCAAATAAAAGATGTCAATAATAACGGTTTATTCAACTATTGTTTAAGTTACTATAATGAGGGCTTTGGTTACAAGAAAATGCTTACAATATGTCTCTTATTTATTACATATGAAAATGTTAAATTTTGGTTGAGGTTTTAGCAAGCGTCATGCAAGTTGCCATGTTTGATTTGCATCCCCGGGCCACATAAAATGATGTGGCGGGCCGGATCTGGCCCCGGGCCTTTCGTTTGACACCTGTGCTTTAGAACAAAGTGTGAGTGCTTTTGCCACCAGTTGTCCTTTTCCCTTGCAGGATGAATCGTCTGTAGTGAGCGAGTCTGAGGTGAAAGGTATGGAGGTGAGCAGCAGCACGGATGACCTGCAAGGCCTAAGCTCTTCCTTTGGAGACTCGGACTACTTCAGAGACCTGGACATGAATCTCGACGGTCCTCTGAAAACCAGCAGTCCCGAGCTGACCTCCCAGACCACAGCGCCCCATCTGACTGAGCGAGTATCAACCGAGGAAGAGCCCGGCCCTCTTGTGGTTACCCAGCTGAGCCCCAAACTCTTGCCGAGCTGTGTGATTGACAGCCACGACTCCTTCGCCCTGGGAGTTGGTCTTAGCATGACCATTGATCTGGACGGACTGTTGGGATCAATGGAAGCAAGTCCCACCGAAAGAGAATCTTGTAACCATGGAAACATGGTGCGTTTAAATGGAGATGTTGACATTGACAGTTTTCCTAATTTAGTGAGATCCATGTCGACCTCGCGAAGACACAGCTGGGGTGTCCCCCTTGCGCCCATCAACCTGGGAAGGAGGTACTGCTCTCATCATTTCTTTTCTATACTTATCACTGTATTCTCCATCACTCAGCGTGTCATATATTCTTCTCAAATTCATGTCTAATGTTTTCAGAATAGTAATTAAGACTTTTTTTATGATGGGTATCTTTCAGTCAGATGATGTCGTGGGAGGTGGGCTACACCCTGGACTGGTTGTCAGCCAATCACAAGACATATGTAGACAAATGACCATTCATACTGGCATTTACACATATGGTCAGTTTTGAGTCTTACACATTTTTGCTGCACTGTAATTGGCCGGCGACCACTTCATGTTTGAGTCAGAAGCACGAGAAAATAGATGGCTTGCAAGTTTTTGTAATGCGAGAGGAAGTCGTCGTACAAAGAGAAAATCCACACAAGCACAGAAGGAACACGCAAACCCCACACATGAAGGCCTCAGCTGAAATCCAAATTATGCAAATTTGAACTGTGAAGTCGACATGCAAACCACGAGTTCACCACGCTGCCTTACTGGGCCAATGGGGCCAACATATGTATTATATACATTTTTCCCTTGAGTCTAGAATCCAGATTTGTAAATCTCAGCAGAGGTCAGTGCTCTGTCAGTTCTCATGTTTGAAATGATACAGACCTGTAACTAAAAAAAAAAAACCAAGACCGTAGCCAGTTTGTGGATGTTTTTTTTTTTTTTTTGTTAGTTAAGGCATCTCTCCTGATGGAAAAATTAAAAAGCAGAACATCAGAGCTTGATTTGGATTTAACCACTGGCACTTTAAATGGTGACATGCGTGTGCTGACTCCCATTTAACATTTGTTTAAATATAAGTAATTTATTCTCACTATAGCACAGTTATAAGAGTTTTTTTTTTAAATTTCCCTAAACAGAGGCGTGTAGGCGTTTTTACACAACGGCATTCTGAAAAGGGCCATATTATTTTATGTGGTAACAAAAGTGAGTCAAGGCAACATATTTTCAGACTTTATTCAGGTCCGAACCAAAGTTCCAGAGGTGTGAACGTGTGTGTGAGTGGTTGTTTGATGAGTTAGAAGAGTAGAGGATACTGGTTTGAATGACAATAATTATTCCTGCTTGTGTCGATGCTTGTCAGACTGAGTCTCGACACCATTGCCGTGGACAGCGATGGAGATGAGGATGAAGAAGAGCACAATGATCCCTTCCAGTCCACCCAGCAGAAGACTGACAGCTGCATTGCCTGTCCACTGGAGGAAACAGACGGTCCCAAGGAAAGGCTCTCCTCTCCCACCGCTAAGGTACAGTGGCTGAAATTGTGTCACGTGGATGCAGCTAACTTTTAACACTACACTCAAAATCCAGTGATACTTTATTGACAGTGCGTAATGGAAAAAAGGACACTTCATTACGTCGCATCCCTTCGCTTAATATTAATCGTATGCACTATATAGCGAACACTTGGAACTACCAGTAATAATTGTCATACTCTATAATGCAGGATATGCATGCATATATTTCTTCAAATACACTACAGAAAATAGAGTGACTTTTTTTTCAACAGGTATTGAAAGTTTGTTTTGTATGATGCATTGAATACTGACAAATATAAAATCTCCAACTTTCCCCAATCGTCCGTCAGTTTCATGCAAACGCATTTTATTTTAAATGCAACTAATCCTGAGAATTTATGTGGTCTTATTGGTCTTATGGCTCTTTAATTGTGACCAACGCTTGGTGAGGATGTTAAGAGTCCATTTTCAACAGCCATTTACAAGTTACTAAGTAAGTACAGCACCTTGGCTAACATAAAGTTAAGAAATGAAAGTCTACTTGGTTGCACTTTTTATGACGTAAGCGAGGTTATTGGTTCAGGAGCACGTTCACAGCAATTGTTTTTTTTTCCAGACTCAAATTAAAACATTTAAACTCATTGTGCTGTATTGGCAACCCTTGCGACAACCTCTATAAACCCTGAATGCACAATTCTGATCTATCGCTGGTTATGTTTGCAAACATTTCAGACTGATGGCGTTCCCGGCAAGCAAGTGTATTCCCGCTCGGAGATCCTTGCCACGGATGAATGTTCACGTGCAGCACACATCTCTCGTATTGTGCAGACATCCAAACAGGCTGCGAGGGCAGCAGGAGGTGGGTTTGACTGTAACACGTGTAGAGCAGGGCTTGGCAAACTGGGCTCCGGACAACACAGCGGTCCTTCAAGCCATCGCTTCGCTTATATTTTTTTAATACAGTCCTCTTTTTAAGTTGAGCTTTTGCAGTTCAATTGTTGACATCGGACTTTCTTCCTTCATTGAATATTAATGTCATAATACTGCATAATCCCAGCACAAGTTGAGCGAAACGCGCGATCTAACTGTGCGCATGGGTGGATTTTTTTTTCATAGACGCACTTGTAGAAAGGGGTGTTTGCGCCGTTGTGGGAGTGAACACAGCCAATTTGCTTCCTGGCCAATGGAAGTGAATCCTCTCATGTCTTTTAAACTCAGCTCTGGAGACAAACACAGTCCATATGGCCTAAACATAAACAGACTCGCTGGAGTCCCTGCATGAGATCTACGTGCGGAAAGTACCTTTATAAAGAACTGCAGGCAGATCTCCACTTGTGGATAATGTAAAATTGGCCACTCTAAACTGAGCACTTGGAGGCCATCCTTCACTTGAAATCGCGTGTCTGTGAAAATGTTGACCCTTAACGTTTGCAAACTCCTCATGTTGAGAACAGTAAAAAGTCACTTCCATCACGTTAACATTCTTTCCTTCTCTGGTGCAGCAGAGGAGTTTGACCCTGAGGAACACCTGCACTTCAATGAGGGGCAAAGTCATATGTAAGTCGACACTGTCATCAGTGAAGTGTGCTTAAACCCTCTCGAGTGAGGTCAGAGAGTATTACAGTACATGACTATGTGACTCCATCTGATCATGAATGATGCTTGAAAAGATGACTCTTCTGGTTTTCTGGTTCGATCCCATAAGGGGAACTGATACTGTGCACTGTCAGAAAAAGACTTGAAAGTAGGAGCCCATAACTGTCTCCCATTGTTCATTCTGCATGCCATCCATCCATCCATCCATCCATCAATTCATCAATTTCTCATAGCACTTATTCTCATTAGGGTCACGTTTGAGCTGGAGCTTACCCCAAAAAAACTTCACATGGACTAATCGTCAGCTAATTGTTTTTTAGTCTTAGTTAATTAGTTTTTAGTCAGCACATCAGGTTTCCCTGTTCTTTTTCTTCTTCATAATAATAATAATAATAATAATCATCACCATCATCATCATAGTCATAATAATAATCAGAATACTAATAATGAGGAAAAATGATGATAAGAATGATGATGACAATAATAACACGAGTCGCTGTTGGTGTAGTGGTACACTCGCCTGACTCGCGTGCCGGCACCGTGGGATCGGTTCCTACTCAGTGATGTTGCGGATGTGGGTGTGAATGGCTCTTTGTCTCCGTGTGCCCTGCGACTGACTGGCGACCAGTTCAGGGTGTGCTGCGCCTTCCGCCCGAAGTCAGCTGGGATAGCTCACCCCC